>UESW01003893.1:1178040-1198197 GCA_900491605.1 Calamus simplicifolius
ATCAATCTAGATTTCATCATTTTCTTGAAAAATCTTGATATTTCAATAAGGAAATCTATCTAGATCTTGATTCATGTTTCCCCAATTGCTAAAGAACATTAATCTATAATTTGATGATTAATTTGAATAGTTTCAAATCTTGAAACTTAATTTTTTATCTCTGAAACTGTTAGAGTCGACTCTGACAGTTTGTGGAGTCGACACCTGAGTTTTTGATGTTCTGTCTAAGTGATTAGAGCCGACTCTGGCTTTTGTGGAGCCGACTCTAATACGAGCGCTGACAGATTTTCTGGTTCGGAGCCGACACCCAGTTTTCGGGAGTCGACTCTAAGTCGAGCTAGGTCAAAAATAAAAAGGCGGAGTCGACCCCCAAATCATTCCAATCGTCTCCTAAACCTTCCAAAGAACTCCAAAACTTTTCCAACTTCCCCAAATCTACTCAAAACCCTTGATTAACCTTCCAATCTTCTCAATGGCACCAAAGAGGCGCGGATTCGTCGGTGGAGCATCCGTTCCAACGAGAAGACGCACGTTCGGAGGCAACCATCGCCTTCTTCCTCTTCGGCCACTCAAGAGGATTCTCCACCTTCACCCTCATCTCCTAAGGTTGATCATTTAGCTGGTAAGACCATTACCACTGGGAGAAAAGTTAATTTTGATTTATTTGAATCGGAGGGTTTCTCTATTGGAAGAAATTTAAGGGATATGGGATGGGAGAAAGTGTGCTCACTAGATTTACCCACATATCCAGCATTGGTAAGAGAGTTTTACAATGGATTAAGCAGAGGAGAAGGAGGATTGATAAGCACAGTGAGAGGAACTAGGGTTATGGTAACAACTGAGATTCTTGGAACCTATTAGAAATGCCCACTGTTGGTTTATGGAATGTCAACTTAATGACAGAAGTGGTGCACTACAAGGATGCTAGGAAGAGATGTGACTGAGTTCGAAGAGATCTTTGCAAATCAGTTAAACCTAGAACTCAGATTATTGCATAATATCTGTGGTAGAATCTTATTTCCAAAAATAGGGAGATTCGAGTATGTCTCGGAGCGAGACGTTCTGTTGATGGACTGCATTATAACTGGAAGGCCAGTCAATTTAGCTGGCATGATGATAGGATACATGGCAGAGGCAGCTACTAAGAAAAGATCAACACTGCCATACGGTATGATTCTGACACTAGTTTTTAGAAGCCAGGGTGTGCTCATATGGAAAATGAACCTTTAAGAAAACTGAGACACACTGATTATTACAGCATTTCTACTATTCATAGAATGGGATTTAAGAAAGTAAATGGTGTTTGGATGAGGAGAGAGGAAAGAACAGATAGGGATGGTGCAGAGGGAACCAGACTAGAAGAAATCCCGGGACCATCTACTGCGGGACCATCAGTCCCTGATTCATCTTTTGCGGGACCTTCTTCTGCTGGACCTTCGGAGGCCGGACCAAGTTCTATTCCATCACCTCCACATCAGCCTATAACAAATTCTGGAGATTTTCTAATGAACAACTTGATCAGTTAAGAAGCTTACTTGCTGAGTATGACAGTCACAGGTCAAATGAAATTAATCAATTGAAAGAAGACTTTAATCAGTTAAAAGAAGAATTAAATTCGAGACTGGACATGCTATCCTTTACCTTAGGCAGTTCTGTGAATCCTTTGGAGCTGAGCTTCACAAGATCTTCGAAAGGATGGAAGGCATTGCCGATGGATCAGGATCGTATGTTCATGCAACGGGTCAATTGAAGAAGGATATTGACCTTGCAGTCTCTCAAATCGAAGCCTGCCTTGAAAATTTTAAGAAATCACAAAAAGATGATGTAATGGAGATAATAGGTCATCTAAAGAAAATTGTATTCAAGCACATTTGATCTTGATTTTGAGTTTGATAGCTTGTACTTAGGAAGTTTTTGATATCCAATGTATTTCATTTTGAAATGTAAATGAATCAACTGATGTAATGGTTCTTGCATATGAAATACAATTTCACTTTTTCAAAATTTGATTGATTGGATCCTATGCTTTATTGAGATTATAAATTTTTTTTACTCTCCTTATTGCTTATAACAAAAAAGGGGAGAGATAGTTGTGTATATGCAAAGAAAGAAAAGATTATATATGCATAAAGAAAGAAAGAAAGGAGGGAGAATTAATTAATTTTATGCAAAATGAATTGAAATGATTAATCTGTTACAATTTGATGTTATATATAAGAGGAGCTACTCAATGCAGGGGGAGCTTAACAAAAAGCTCATTTACAATCTTATGCACATTAAGTTTAATAATTCAATATTATATTGGAACTCATGTACAATTTTAAAGTTTACATTGAACATTGGCATCAAAACCTTAATTTCAATGGTTTAAAGTTAAAATGACTATAATCCTTAGTTTGATTGAATTTTTGAATGCATATACTCAAAGTTTTTGTTATCATCAAAAAGGGGGAGATTGTTGACCCAATTGATGATTTTGATGATTAACAAAACTATTGAGTATTTTTGAAGGCTCTGATGATTTTGATTTAGTGTTTCAGCCTATAAGACTATTGAAAGATCAAAATCAAGTTACAATGTGTTCTGGATCGAATCTAATGTCTAGGTAAGAATTGCAGACATTAGAGTCGACTCCGAGAATCACAGAGCCGACTCCGGAACTGGCACGGCCATTAGAGTCGACTCCGAGACTGTTAGAGTCGACTCTCACAGACGAAGCAGAAAGTCGATTTTTCTGGCTCCAACCTAGAGTCGACTCCGGGTAAGTTAGAGTCGACTCCGGAAAAGTTTCTTGTCGACCCCAGAAAAGCCAGAGACGACTCCGGAAATAACATTTTAAATCACCTCGAGCTAGAGCCGACTCCAGAAAAGTTAGAGTCGACTCCAACCCACCTGGAACGAAAAACGAAGTTGCCAGATCAGCTCTAACGGTAACTTTTCTATTTTTACTCATTTCTAACGGATATATTTTGATAGAAGGTACACTCCAACGGATAGTTTTATTCCAAAAAGGGTGTAAAAGAAATCTATAAAAAGGGGAGTCTATTGTTCAAAAAAAGACGAAAAGAAAAAAAAAAAAAAAAGAGAAAAACAAGAAAATCTGAGATAGACAAATCCCATTTCAAAAATCCGAGAGCTTGAATCTTGAAAGGAAAACCTTCTAGCTCAAATCCACTCCACTCCAAAAAGCTCAAGAGGAATCCAAGCGTTCAAATCAAAGTCTTGGCGGATTTCCCAACTTGGAGAAAGGAGATTCAGATTCTTGCTTTTCAACTCTTCTCAACTGCTTCAACTGTGAAGAATCGGAGCTGAGGCTTGATTCAATCCAGCAAGGAGAAGAAGAAAAGAAGAAAAGAGAAAAGCTCAAAAGCCAACCTATCTTCAAATCAGGCTTTTCTAAACCTTGTTATATTAATTTGTTATTTGCTCATTGAGGAGCTTTGTATTTCAAAAACAATACTTCATTTGTTTGTGCCTAGTTCAATCTGGGGGATTGAACTAGAGGAGGTAGTTTACCTCGGTTACAAGCTTGGTTAAAGCTTGTGTTAGGGTTTTGTGCTGGTAAGCCCTTGAAAACCAGCTGGGTTCGTTGTGCACCCGGTAAAACAACAAGTTTGAGTTGTGAGCTTGGAAAACAACTCAGCTGTAATCTAGAGTGATTATAGTGTGGACCCAAGTGAATCTTGGGAGTGGACGTAGGTGTTGGATACACCGAACCACTATAAAATCTTTTGTGTTTGCCGTGTTCTATTGTCTCTTATCTCTATCTCTATTCTATTCACTGCACTTTATAGTTACTTGCATTTGCCTTCATTAATCTCAAGCAAACTATTTTAAAAAGGGCTAATTTTTTTAGAACCCAATTCATCCCCCCCCCTCTTAGGTTGCTATCTGGGCCAACAATGGGTATCGTGTCTTATCTATGGTAGACACTGGTGCCACTCATAGCTTTGTTGTTGAGAAGATGGTGAATCTTTTAGGCTTGAAAGTGTCCAAACACTCAAGCTAGATCAAGGTGGTGAATTTCTAATCTTAGGCCATGAAAGACATGTCGTTTGCTATCAAGATATCCATCGGCGACTGGGAAGGCCGATTGGATCTGATGGTGGTGCCCTAGATGACTTAGAAGTCATACTTGGCAACAACTTTTTCATAGGTGCTAAAGTTGCCATTATCCCACATATGGGTGGAATCCTTATCAGTGATGAGAAGAAACCTTGCTTTATTTCTGGGCAAGGAAGGGACTTGTTCGCAAAGTGGAGATGATCTCTGCAAGGCAGTTGGCCCGTGGCTACAGAAAGGGCCAAGGCACCTACCTCGCAGTGATTGTGGAGGTGGATCCAAAGGAAATGGCAGAGGTACCAAAGGAGGTGACTGCAATTCTGCAGGAATTTAATAATGTTATGCCCCAAGAACTACCTAAGGGGCTTCCACCTTGGCATGGCATAGACCATCGCATTGGACTAGTGTCGGGCACCAGACCTCTTGCCAAGGCTCTCTATCGAATGTCGCCAAAGGAGTTGGTCGAACTAAAACAACAGTTGGGTGAACTGTTGGACTCCGAAAAGATTGAACCTTTGAACTCCCCTTTCGGTGTCTCGGTGCTGTTCCAAGAGAAGCAAGATGGTTCTTTTCGACTCTGTGTTGATTATAGAGGCATGAATAAGGTCACTTAGATTGCTGATTTGTTCGATCGCTTGTCCAAAGCAACGCATTTGACCAAGTTGGACCGCGATTAGGATATTAGCAAGTATGAATTGCAAAAGGGGATGAACCGAAGACCACTATGGTCACTAGATATGGATCTTTACCATTTCTGGTCATGCTATTTGGCTTGACCAATGCTCCTGCAACCTTTTGCAATTTAATGAACAATGCATTTCATGACTATATCGACAAGTTTATCATGGTCTATCTATATGACATTGTTGCATACAGTGAGTCCTTTGAGGATCACTTAGAGTATTTAAAGCTGGTATTTGCTCGGTTGAGGAAAAATGATTTATATGTAAAGAGAAAAAAATGTGAGTTCTGCCTTGGAAAAATTAAGTTCCTTGGGCACCTTGTGGGCAACGGGTCAGTGAAGATGGATGCAAGGAAGGTGCAGGCCATCATTAAATGGCCAAAACCAAATAAGATGACTAAATTGAGAAGCTTTCTTGGGCTAGCCAATTGCTATCAAAAATTTGTGGCTGGCTACTCAAGAAAAGTTTCTCCTTTGACGGATCTTCTGAAGAAGGACCAACCTTGACTATGGTCAGATCATTGCCAGAAGGCATTCGAGGGCATCAAGGTGGCCATTTCTTCATAATCAGTGGTAAAGTTGCCTGACTTTGCCAAACCTTTTGAAGTCCATACAGATGCCTCAGACATGGCTGTTGGCGGGGTCCTTGTGCAAGATAGACATCCGGTTGCCTTTGAGAGTTGAAAACTGAAGGAGACCGAGCAAAGATATCCTGCCTATGAGAAAGAGATGCTTGCAGTGGTGCATTATCTACGAACTTGGCGTGTTTACTTGATGGGGACCAAGTTCGTAGTGAAGACGGATAATGTGGCCAACACTTTCTTCTTGACTCAAAAGAAGTTGTCACTTAAACAGATGCGGTGGCAAGAATTTCTTACAGAATATAATTTTTTATGGGAGCACAAGCCTGGGAGGCATAACCAAGTTGCGAATGCCTTAAGTAGGAGAGATGTCCAAGAGATAGTTGCTTCTATCTCTCAAATTGAAGTAGACTTTCCTGACAAAATCCAAAAAGTGGATCAATCTATCAAAAGCTACTTCAACAAGTTCAAGATGGTGTTACTCGGAGGTACTGGCTGAAAGACGGCCTTTTTGATGGCAAGAGGCAGTCATGTATATGTTCCTCATGGTGGGGGACTGCGAAACAGGTTATTGAGGGAATCCCATGATTCTCAATGGGATGGTCATCCAAGGAGAGAGCGCATGATGGCTCTCTTATCTTGATCCTTCATTTGGCCAAGGATGGAGCAAGACATTGAAGCTTATGTCAAATCTTATCTTATCTGCCAACAAGACAAAGCACAAAAAAGGAAGGAAGCAGGCTTGCTGCAGCCTCTTCCAGTTTCAATGAAGCCATGGATTTTGTTTCCATGGACTTCATTGGTGGGTTTCCAAAGGTGGACAGCCTATCATCCATCTTGGTGGTGGTTGATCGCTTTTCCAAGTATGTTGTCTTTATCCCAACCCCAGAAGAATGTCCGGCAGGGGTGGCTGCGGATCTATTATATCGAAATGTGGTGAAGCACTTTCGGTTTCCTACGAAGATCATTAGTGATCGGGATGCTCGGTTCACGGGTAGGTTTTGGACCTATCTCTTCCAATTGGCAAGATCAGAGTTAAAGTTCTCTACTACCAATCACCCTCAGACTGATGGTCAGACTGAATGGGTGAATGCACTTTTGGAGGAATATATTCAACACTATGTCTCAGCAAACCAGTGGAATTGGGTAAAGTTACTAGACTCGCTCAATTTTGTTATAATTTGCATTGGTCCTCTACAACAGGATTTAGTCCGTTCGAGTTGGCAATAGGACGATAACCCCTTACTCCTCAAGAGGTGGCTTTATAGAAAAGATGGGGCATATGTCCTGCTGCCTATCGATTTGCCAGGGACCAGCAAGAAATGTTTGATGAGGCATAAGAAAGTCTGCATAAGACTATAAGGTGGATGAAGAAGTATGCTAATTGGGGATGCCGACCCTTAGAGTTCAATGTGGGAGACAAGGTCATGCTAAAACTAACCCAACAAATCTGGAAGCGAATTAGTCAGAAGAAAGCATACTGAGGTTTAATCTCAAGATACGATGGCCTGTTTGAAGTTATAAATCGGGTGGAAAATGTAGCCTACATGCTACAGCTACCAGAAAGGCTGAAAGTGCACCCCACTTTCTATGTGAATTTTCTGAAGCTTTATCATCCAAGTGCTGATCCCTCTCGAGTGCAGGAACAGCGGACTCCTACTGTGCGAGAACAGTATGAGAAGGAGATCCAAAGGATTTTGAATCATTGGACGTTGGGCCATAGAAAAAAGAATTGTTGGACAGAGTATCTGGTTCATTGGAAGGGTGAATCAGAAGGTGAGGCTAGTTGGAAAAATGAAGCTAACTTATGGCAGTTCAATATGAAATTGACAGGTACTTAGCAAACCTCCTTCCAAGGATGTCGGGCTCTTTCGATGGCGATGGTTTGTCAAACCCTCATTGATCCACGCAAGGTCCTTGGCCATGCGGCACTGGTCGTGCAGGGTCTTGGCCGTGCAGAATACTCTGGCATGCGGCTCTGGCTATGCTGGGCCATGGTCGCACGACGCTGGCCACGTGGGGCCTCCGGCGTGCGGTGCTGGCCATGCGGGGAGCTGGGGCCTTGGCGCGCATGGCACTAGCCATGCACGGGGCTGGGCTACGCGTGGCATTGGTGGGTTGGCACGTGCAGGGCATGGGCCCACTTTGCAGTGCTACTCAGATTTTCAGAACCCCCAGGGTTGTAGTTGGCTAGAGGCCCTCCAGTATATTGAGAGGGGGTACTGCGCAGGATGTTCCATGGCAAGGATGGGCTTGGACTTGGCCACGGCACCGAGAGGGTGTGGCCATGGCAAATCTTGTGCTGGCAAGGGTTGTCCATAGAGTCATATGTGGCAAAGGTCGGACCATGACGTGGCAATGGCGGGCTTATGCTCGGAGCATAGACACAATGGCATGGATGGGTGCATGCCAAGAGACCATGGGTGTGCACAAGTTAGTGGATGCTCTTTGGCTAAGGATTCAGCCCATTCAGTGGGATGATGAATATGACCGTTGGGTGCGTTCGTGGCTGGTTGAAGGCCTAGGCGGAAAAATAGCTGCCTGCAAGGGGAAGTTCGGATGGTTCCAAGAACTTCCCTGTCCATGTAGCCGACCATGTGGCCGACGGTTGGGATTGCCTAAGACTCAAGCCGAGCGGTTCCAAGAAGTTTGAAAAACTTTCCAGCGGTGGGGGAACTGTCCACCGCAAATCTATATGTAGCACCAATGCCTTTAGGCAAAGGATACACAGTTCGGTGAGACCATTGGGGCAGGCCTTTGTGTATGCTTATACTTTTGGGAATTCAATAAAGAAGTTTATTTTTACTTCTGTCTAATAAGGAAGGCTGGTTGGATCGAGGGATCTAGCGCCGCACAAGGTCTTTAGCGAGGAAAAAAAAATTAAGTCTTGTGACAATAACCATCCTAAAATGATATGTTGTAAGGATGTTTTATTTGGTATTGCAAGATTAATAGGACATCAAAATTGGTGGCATGTAAGAAGACTTTTCCTATAAGATGAACTCTTCAATTTAATGGTGCGTTTGGTATATATATATATATATATAAGCGAGTGAAAGTAATTCAAATAGCTTCCATTGGTTCAAATTTTAAAGATGTATTTTTTTATTTATTTTATTTTATTGTATCTTTAAATGATGGATGAAATATTACAAGCATAACTGTTAATCTTGTTTGAAATAAGTTTAATATAAAAAATAAAATATTATATATATACTATACTATATTATATATAATAATATTATATGTATTATATATATATATATATATATATATATATATTATATTTATATGGTGAGATTATTAATATTTTATTAGTTTTTCATGTTTAAATCATTTTTCACTCTTTAAAAAATCTTTGCCTTTTATTCAATTAACAAACTCCCTTAGGTTAATAGTTTAAGAGAAGGAAGAGAAAAATTATCCTCCTAAAAAAGTCTAACCCCCTGCCAAATACCCTAAAAAAGGAATTAAAAATTATATGAGTAACTTTTCACTCTTTTGGCTCCATACCAAATGCATTCTAAGGAAGAATGCTTGAAAAGAGAATTTGAAGAAATCAAAATAAAATAAAACTACTTTATTAGGACGTTTAGTATTGGGTGATTCATTAAGGATCATCGATGATTCATAAGATGGTAATGTGATCACTTGATTTGATTACACTAAGATAATCCTATATAGTGATGATTAAAGATCACTTCCATCTCATAAATCACCCGCTAAGGCATAATTCCATCTCCGTCATCAAGGATGATGATCCAAGATTTTGGAGCAATTTTAGGCTAAAATCCATGGACCAAAATGCCTCTTATCTATAATAAATATATTAAAAGCATAATAATTTATACAAAACATGATATATAAAATTAATATATACATTATATTATATTTATTAGATTATATTATCATATTATATTATAAGATAGTATCATATATTATAATATCATAAGATAATATCAATATAATAATATTGAATGTTATTATAGTGGTAGTTTTATATATATATATATATAAATATGATATAGATATATTTAGTATTTTATATATATATAGTAATATAATATAATATAATAGGATAACTTAGTATTTTATGTTTAGTAACCCTGGGTTCTCGTAGCATTCCAAACATAGTAATGTTAATTTACTAGTGATCCTTAATCACTGTATATGCCGCACCAAACATAGAAATATTTGATCATTGAAGATTAGATCACTTTCGGATTAGAACCATAAGGATTTAGTATGAGGTGATTCATCTAGAATCATGGTTATTTTTGTAAGGGTAATAGGACTACCATATTTGGTTGTATGTTGATGATCCTACGTGGCATTGATCCCATATCATTGGTGATTCATCTAGAATCACTTGTTATTCATGTAAGGGTAATAGGACTGCCATATTTGGTTGTAATTTGATGATTCTGCATAGTGTTGATCCCAAATCATCCTCATCTCTAAAATTAGAGCCCAACTCGGTAGCCCCATACCCATTTGTGAGGTCAACCATCTAAAATCATCTTAAGTAGTGATTTTGACTTAAGATTCAGGAAGAAAAATATATCTTATATATATATATATATATATATATATATATATATATATATATATATATATATATATATATATATATATATATATATATATATATATATATATATATTTCTTGTTATTATTTTCATTAATATATAATTTAATATTACAATATTATATTAGAATAATGTATAATATTATTACTATAATATTATATTATAAATTTGGATAAATATAACTATATAATATAATATGTTGCTATATTATAATTTAATTTAAACATTAAAACTAAATAATATAAAATAATGATAAATTATTTTGAAACTTACAAAATATATTAGGATAGTTATTTTTTGAGATAAAGATAAGTTAACTAATATGGATAATTTTGATATCTTATGACCGATGATGCAGATTTCCATGATATACCAAGCGTAGTAATTTGGATCTTTAATTATTCATATATATTATGTTAAATCCGATGATCTTAAAGATCGTAACGCCTTAGTAGTGTAAGGATCATCGGTGATTTAAGATCACCATGGTAATCCTATTTGAATCATCAAATGGCCCTCAAGTTACTTTAGATTTGAAAGAATTTGTAGCTAATCAATTGAATAACTTTCAATCAGCCAAAGTGAAACATAATACCTTATCCCAATTATTTTTCAATTACTCAAATCACTTTTGCAGCTCAGTGCTGAACCTTGAAGCATTTGGAGTGCCATCAATTGATTAAGAAGATCAATCCGGGTAGATAAACACGAAAAGATGGATCATAAGAATGGATGTTGTTGCTGCCAAATCACTTTTGATGAGCATCGGGCGAGCGGAGATCTCTACGGGTCTTCGGGAGTGCGGAGAGGTCGCCTTCTTCCTCCGAGAGCCTGCAAAAAGTCTCGGACTGGTGGTTCCGGTGAGGACCCTCCGACACTCAAGTTAGTGGCTTGTAGAATAGGAATTTCTTATCAGAGAGTAAAGCTTCAGAGTCCCCCCCGCGTTGCAAGCTAGGGTCCTCTTTTTATACCTATCTGGGGGTCCCTTTCACCCCATGTAGCTGGAACCGTCGAATCTCTTCTGTCATTAGGATAAGCTCTGTGAACGGCGGCGGGTGCGCCGTTGCTGAGTGGGCGCCTACATATTGGCAACTGTATAGTGTGTTGGTAACTGCCTGTGATTCTAGCAAAAGGCGGGCGAGTGGGCTACGCGGTAGTTGGTGTTTTAAATCTGCTCAGTATTAGAAGTTGGCTTCATGGCTGAAGTGTCAAAGGCCGAGGCCGAGAGCCGATACCAGAGCCGAGGCCGAGGCCAAGAGCCGATACCAGAACCGAGGCCGAGGCCGAGAGTCGATTCCAGAGCCGAGGCCGAGGCCGAGAGCTGATTCCAGAGCCGAGGCCGAGGCCGAGAGCCGATGTCGAAGCCGAGACCGAGGCTGAGGCCAAGCCCTAGGCTGGGAACGAGGCCAAAGCCGAGGCTGGAGCCAGGACCGGGGCCGATGCCAAGGCCGAAGCTGAGACCGCTGCTAGGAGCTGGTTGAAATCATTATGGTGCTTCGAAGGCTGCGCGAGCTGTTATCGTGCCACCAGGGGGCGTGATCAGTCACATTAGATGCCTTCCCACCTCTGAGATGGGTGGGCGCGTACTCACCAGCGAAAGGGGTGATAGTATGCGCAGCACCCACCTGGTGGCTGATTTTGGTGTCATCATTTCGTCCATTCGGATTGTTGGGATTGGGCAGGATTTTTCTTGGGCGAGGAACCACGAAAAAGGTGGGTGCCATCATTACGGTGAGGGCACCGCTGTCCTTTCATTGGCAAGGTTCCTTGCGCTCTGCGCACCAGTTCGGCGCCGAATTGATTCCCAATAGGAAGTAGATGCGAGGCCGACCCAGAGGCAGGCGGGATGATTTGAAATACAAGTATAAAAAGGGGATCGTCTTGGATGCGGGCCGCTTCCACTGCTTTCGTCTTCTTCCCTACCCCGATCTTATTCAAGCCCATTCGTCTTCACCCGAGCCCTTCGTCCCTGACTCGATCCTCCAGTCCTTCAGGTTAGTTTTGCTTCCATGGCCTCCTCATCTCTTTCGTACTCGATTTCTGATTTTGGAGGCTACTCCCCCGACCCTTCACAGCCTTCTTCTCCTACGCCCGTTGGTCCACTTCTGCGGAAGGCACTCCATTGGAGCAGCAATGGTCCGCCGGGCAACCTCCCACCGGGGATCGCTCGACCGCCGGACAGGCTCATGCTCAGCACTGTCCGACCGCCACCGGCCCTTCTTCCCGTGCGAGGTAGCCCCCCGAGAGGACTACCTCTGTCATGACTGCCCAAAAGATAATCAATCTCAGGGCTCAATACCGAATCCCAACCGACCTTCGTCTTTACCGACCTTTACCAGAGGATAGAGTAACCTCTTCCTACCCGTGCCGGGTTGCCCTTTACGAAAACTATTTTAAGGTTGGCCTTCATATTCCCATCCATCCATTCATACTTAACATATTAGATTGGTATTCCTTAACTTTGGCACAGCTAGTCCCCAATTCCATCCGAACCCTTGTCGGTTTCTTGGTATTATGCCACCTCCATGGGATAGAGGCTAGGATTTCCCTCTTCCGTTGCTTCTACACCCTTAGGAAACAATCAGGGTGGTGGTCTTTCGCTCACAGGCCTTCCAGATCCCTTAAATTGTACCTTTCTTTCTCAATCAAAGGTTGGAAAGATAGGTTTTTCTTTGCCCAAATCGAGGGGGTGAAGACTGAGTGGGGGGTTCCCAACACCGAGCCAAACAAGAACCCATCTATGCTACCAAAGGACCGAGAGGCGTTCGAGCAGTTGATCACTGCCAACGTCCCCCGGTGCAATCAGCTGCTAGCCGAAGAGAATCTTCGGCTAGTAGGCCTTATTCTGGGCGATGGTGAGCAACATACCCTTTCGTCCCTTCTTGCTTTCCTTCCCTTTTCCTCTTTTGATTTAAGCTCTTTGATTTACAGGCATGGCACCATCGCTGCACAGGATAAGACAAGCCGCCACAAAGAAAAGAAAGGCCAGAGTGGATGGGGCCCCTGTCGAGAAAAGGGCCACCATCAAGATTGTTGAGAGAACCGAGGCCGGAGAGGCCTCAGGAGGGAATGAGATGGAAAGGGCCGAGGCCGGAGAGGCCTTAGAAAGAAACGAGGTGGAAAGGGCCGAGGCCGAGAGGCCTCAGGAAGAAATGAGGCGGAGGAAAGGGAACGACCTCGTTCGCCTTCACCAGCACCGCCCCCATCTCCCATTGATCTAACCGGGACTTCCCCGAGGCCAAAAACCGAAGTACCGCTACCACCGTCCGCTATTCCTGAGGCGGAGCCAACCGTTTTGGCTGCTGGGCCAATTCCAGAGGTTGCCCTGTCCGATGAAGGGGCAGGGCAGAGTCTTTGCGGGCTGAAGCGCTAGTGGAAGCACCGGGGGCATCCGACCCAGTGCCGATGGCCACCGAGGCCGCGGAGGAGGACGAGGCCGACACGCCCTCCTTTCCATTGATCCTGCTGCACCATAGCCACTGGGCCAAAGGATGATGGCCTAGGCCTCTGTACCAGAGATCCAGAGATTCCTTTAGAACCAAAGGACCTCCACATTTTTTCAGGAGGCGTCTGTAGCGCACCTCTGGGTAAGTACTCTTTCCAACGCTAACCTCTAGAGCCATGGTTTCCTCACCTAACTCGAATGATCTTTGTACAGGTGCTAATTCTTTGACCGTCGTCAGGGGCCTTTTGTCTCAGGTCGAGGCCACCATCGACCAGTAACAGGAAGACACTAACCAGGCCCGGGCCAGGGCAAACAAGGCTGAAGCCGCTCTGAGGATTGCCTAAGTTGAAGTGGCCCAGGCGCAAAGGGCCAAAGCTGAGGCCAAAGCTGCCCGATTTAGGAACTTGGCCCGGGCTGAAAAGGCAGAGGAGGCGCTGGAAGTGGCTCAGCGTCGGGCGGCCAATGAGCTTGACAACGCTCAGGTGGCAGAGGAAAAGCAGAAGGTGGCCGAAGAGAAGCAAAAAGCTACTAAAGCGAAGTGTACTTACTGAAGCACCGACTACACTTTGTCACCATTGAGATAGGAGTGGCCGAGGAACGGGCCAAAAATGCCGAGGAAATCACTCGCCAGGCTGATGCTGAGATAGCCCATCTGAGGGCGGCGGTGACCAAGGCCGAGAAGAAGGCCGCCGAGGCCGAGAAGAAGTCCGTCGAGGCCGAGAAGAGGGCCACAGAGGCCGTAGAGGATTTCAGGAAGTCTGATACCTTTGATAAGGAGATGGCTGAGACAACTGCATTTGCATATGACGGCAGCTTCCAAGATTGCAAGGAGAAAATACGAAGACTCTTCGGCCTCAAGGGAATTGAAGAGTTGATGTCAGATGAAGTTCCTGAGGATGATGACTCAGCTCCGGCCAAACCTTGAATTTTCTTTTTATTGTATCAAGTCTGACTTGATCAGCAATTTGTAGGCTCGATTTACCATTAATGAAAACTCTTTTGATCCAAGCTGTCATTTAATTTGTATCGTAGCCAGCAAGTTTTCTAGCGAATAGAATAATGCGAGTAGGCCGGTGCGAGTCCATCCTAGGGGATAGTCGACGCCGATACAAAGGCTGTGGGTAAGGGAGTAACTCACCGACGCGAAGCAGGTTTAGGGAAGGCACTGGGCTAGAGTTCCCCCAGTTTAGCTTAAGGGCCAGTATGAATTCCAATTAGAATGCTGAAACGAAGCCAAGCGAAGTGCCGATGCATGACCGGGCCACTGCGCTGACACAAAATCGAACTGTGTTGAGGGAGTCGGGCTTAGGTGCCAACGCGGAGTCAATCTTCAGGTGCTAATGCGAAGTCGGGCTTAGGTGCCGACGTGGAGCCATGCTTAGGTGCCGACGTGGAGCCAGGCTTAGGTGCCGACACGGAGCCAGGCTTAGGTGCCGATGCGGAGCCGGGTTTAGGTGCCGACACAGAGTCGGGCTTCAGGTGCCGATGCGAAGTCGGGCTTCAGTGCTGCCGACGTGGAGCCGGGCTTCAGGTGCCGATGCGGAGCCGGGCTTTAAGTGCCGACGTGGAGCCGAGCTTAGGTGCCGACGCGGAGTTGGGCTTCAGGTGCTGATGCAGAGCCGGGCTTAGGTGCCGACGCGGAGTCGGGCTTCAGTGCCGATGTGGAGCTGGGCTTAGGTGCCAACACGGAGTCGGGCTTCAGGTGCCGACACAAAGTTGGGCTTAGGTGCCTACGCGGAGTCGGGCTTCAGGTGCCGATGTGGGGCCGGGCTTTGGTGCCGATGCGGGGTCGGGCTTCAGTGCCGACGCGGAGTCGGGCTTCGAGTGCCAAAGCGGAGCCGGGCTTCGAGTGCCGACGCGGAGCCGGGCTTCAGGTGCTGACGCAGAGCCGGGCTTCGGTGTCGATGCAGAGCCGGGCTTAGGTGCCAACGCAGGGTCGGGCTTCAGTGCCGACGCGAAGTCGGGCTTCGGGTGTTGATACAGAATCGGGCTTTGGGTGCCAACGCGGAGTCGGGCTTCAGGTGCCGATGCGGAGCTGGGCTTCAGGTGCTGACGCGGAGCCGAGCTTCGGTGCCGACGCAAAGTCGGGCTTCAGGTGCCGACGCAAAGTCGGGCTTCAGGTGCCGACGCAGAGTCGGGCTTCAGGTGCCGACGCAGAGTCGGGCTTTGGTGCCGATGTAGAGTCGGGCTTCAGGTGCCGACGCGGAGTCGGACTTAGATGCCGACTAAGCCCGATGCGGGGTCGGGCTTCAGGTGCCGGCATGAAGTCAAACTTAGGTGCCGACGCGGGGTCGGCTTCAGGTGCCGATGCAAAGTTGGGCTTAGGTGCCGAGCGGAGTCGGGTATCAGGTGCCGACGCGAAGTCAGGCTTCAGGTGTCGACGCGGGGTGGGGGCTTCGGGTGCCGACGCGGAGTCGGGCTTCGATGCCGATGCAGGGTCGGGCTTTAGGTGCCGACGCCAAGTTGGGCTTAGGTGCTCAGCGGAGTCGGGCTTCAGGTGCTGACGCGATGTCGGGCTTAGGTGCCGATGCAGGGTTGGGCTTCGGGTGCCGATGCGGAGCTGGGCTTCGGGTGCCGATGCAGAGCCGAGCTTCGGGTGCCAACGCGGAGCCAGCCTTCGTGTTGGAAGATTATTGAAAAACTATATGACCCAATCCTTTTGATTTTGATGATTACTAAATGCCATTGAGTTCATTAAAAGATATAATGAGTTTATTTAAATAAGCAATATATTTATTTTGAACAATCAATGAAGAATGTTAAGTTTGACTTTAATCAATTTTGAAAGTAACTTTAAGCTCAATGTTTAAACTTTCAAAAAGAAATTTTATAATTCATGTTTTATTCAATGAGTTTTTGGAATAGTTCTTGAATCGATTCTTAATATCAATTTTATTGAATTCAAATCAAAACAATGAATTAAAATGAATTTGGAACGATTTTAATGTCAATCAGAAAAGTTTCTGATTTTTGATACGTTCCGGAGCCGACTCCTGAGTTTCAGAGTTGACTCCACTCAGTGTACAGAAATGTACATCTGTGTCGAGTCGACCCACAAAATTTGTCGAGTCGACCCCTGATTCTATCGAGCCGACTCCTTGACTGTGCGAGTCGACTCCGCTCAGACACCAGAAGAGTGTTTTTCTGAGCACTTCGCGAGTCGACCCCAAGCCTTTCACGAGTCGACTCCCGACTTTCAGGAGTCGACACTTTACTTTTGGTGAGTCGACCCCTAACCTTTATAAACATTTCTATTTTTGGTAAGACGAGCTCGAGCCGACTCGGGAAAAGCATGAGTCGACTCCAGCAAATCTGGGCGAAATTTTTACGGATGCCAACTCAGCTCCAACGGTTAGTTTTTTTGATTAACGACTATTTTCTTTATCTCTAACGGATATATTCTTGCAGAATCTATAAATAGAGGAGCTCTTTTCAAATTGAAAGAATCAAGAGAGTGAAAAAGAAAATCTTTCAAAAAGAGGGAAAAATAGAGCTTCATTTGAAAAATCATTTGAGTCAAGAAAAGAGATTCAAAAGGAGTGAAATCAGAGAGAGAGATTCGTGTGCTCCTGAGCTACAATCTACAAAAGTTCAAGAGGAGATCCCAAGCAACCAAGAGATTCGTATGTTCATGCAACGGGTCAATTGAAGAAGGATATTGACCTTGCAGTCTCTCAAATCGAAGCTTGCCTTGAAACTTTAGAAATCACAAAGGATGATGTAATGGAGATAATAGGTCATCTGAAGAAAATTGTATTCAAACACATTTGACCTTGATTTTGAGTTTGATAGTTTGTACTTAGGAAGTTTTTTTTTAATATCTAATGAATTTCTTTTGAAATGTAAATGAATCAACTAATGTAATGGTTCTTGCTTATGAAATACAATTTCACATTTCAAATATTGATTGCTTGGATCCCTATGCTTTATTGAGTCTACAATTCTTATATAACCTTCTTTATCTAATACTCTCCTTATTTCTGATAACAAAAAAGGGGGAGAGATGGTTGAGATTGGAGATTGGTTGAATATGCAAAGGTTTAAATAAAAGAAGGTTGTATGCAAAGAAAGATTGAATATGAATATTGAATATACAAAGACTTGAACATTTTAATGAAGGAAGAATTAATTGTTTATACAAAATGACTTGAAATGTTAATCTGTTGGGGAGAATTAATTGTTTATGCAAAATGACTTAAAATGTTAATCTGTTAAAATTGATGCTTATATACAGGGGAGCTTAACAAAAAGCTCATTTGTAATTTTATGCACATTAAGATTAAATATTCATAATTGATGGATTATAATGAACTCATGCACAATTTTAAAGTTTACGTTGTACTTGGCATCAAAACCTAAAATTCAAAGTTTAAAGTTCAAAATGACTATAATCCTTAGTTTGATTGAATTGTTGAATGCATATACTCAAGTTTTTGTTATCATCAAAAAGGGGGAGATTGTTGACCCAATTGATGATTTTGATGATTAACAAAACTATCTGAGTATAACTCTTGAAGGCTCTGATGATTTTGATTAGTGTTTCAGATTATAAGACTATTGAATGATCAAAATCAGGAGTTACATGTGTTCTGGATCGAATCTAATGTCTAGGTAAGAATTGCAGACATTAGAGTCGACTCCGAGAATCACAGAGCCGACTCGGAACTGGCACGGTTAGAGTCGACTCCGAGACTGTTAGAGTCGACTCTCACAGACGAAGCAGAAAGTCAATTTTTCTGGCCCCGACCTAGAGTCGACTCCGGGTAAGTTAGAGTCGACTCCGGAAAAGTTCTTGTCGACCCCAGAAAAGCCAGAGACGACTCCGGAAATATCGTTTTGAACGCCTCGAGCTAGAGCCGACTCCAAAAGTTAGAGTCGACTCCAACCCACCTGGAACGAAAAATCAAATTGCCAGATCAGCTCTAACGGTAATTTCTATTTTACTTATTTCTAACGGATATATTTTGATACAAGGTACACTCCAACGGATAGTTTTATTCCAAAAAGGTGTAAAAGAAATCTATAAAAGGGAAGTCTATTGTTCAAAAAAAAAGAAGAAAAAAAAATCTGAAAAACAAAAGAGAAAATCTGAGATAGACAAATCCCATTTCAAAAATCCGTGAGCTTGAATCTTGAAAGGAAAACCTTCTAGCTCAAATCCACTCCACTCCAAAAAGCTCAAGAGGAATCCAAAGCGTTCAAAATCAAAGTCTTGGAGGATTTCCCACTTGGAGAAAGGAGATTCATTTCTTGCTTTTCAACCTTCTCAACTGCTTCAAGAAGAATCGGAGCTGAGGCTTGATTCAATCCAGCAAGGAGAAGAAGAAAAGAAGAAAAGAAGAAAAGCTCAAAAGCCAACCTATCTACAAATCAGGCTTTTCTAAACCTTGTTATTCTTAATTTGTATATTTGCTCATTGAGGAGCTTTGTATTTCAAAAACAATACTTATTTTGTTTGTGCCTAGTTCAATCTGGGGGATTGAACTAGAGGAGGTAGTTTTACCTCGTTAAGCTTGGTTAAGCTTGAGTGTAGGGTTTTGTGCTGGTAAGCCCGAGTAAAACCAGCTGGGTTCGTTGTGCACCCGGAAAACAACAAGTTTGAGTTGTGAGCTTGGAAAACAACTCGGCTGTAATCTAGAGAGATTATAGTGTGGACCCAAGTGAATCTTGGGAGTGGACGTAGGTGTTGGTTGCACCGAACCACTATAAAATTTCTTGTGTTTGCCGTGCTCATTTTCTCTTTCTCTATCTCTATCTTATTTGCACTTTATAGTTACTTCACTTGCACATCTTCAAAAAACATTTTAAAAAGTCTTAAATTTTTAAGAACCCAATTCACCCCCCCCTCTTGGGTTGCCATCTGGGCCAACAATTGGTATCAGAGCAAGTGCTCATTTAGAATTTGATCTCACGATCAAGGGCTAAAGATCCTTATGGCAACACAAAGTGGTTCATGTTTTGCTGAAGGTCATTCTACGAATAGACCTCCTTTATTTAATGGAACCAACTATTCATATTGGAAAGCTAGAATGAGAATATTCATTCAAGCTTCTGACTATGAATTGTGGGGAGTAATAATAAATGGACCTAGTACACCCACACACTTATTGATGGCACTATTGTTCCTAAGCCCGAAAGGGATTGGAATGATAATGATAGGAGAATGGCACACTAAATGCTAAAGCCATTAATATTTTATTGTTCCTTAGACTCAAATGAATTCAACCGAATCTCAACATGTAATTCCGCAAAAGAAATTTGGGATAGGTTGGAAATAACTCATGAAGGAACAAACCAAGTAAAAGAATCAAAGATAAATATTTTGGTTCATAAATATGAATTATTTACTATGGAACAAAATGAAACCATCACATGCATGTTCACTAGATTCACTGATATTGTGAATGGTTTAAAAAGTCTTGGAAAAGTTTATACTAATCTGAGCTTGTTCGCAAAATTCTTAGGTCACTTCCAAGGACTTGGGAAGCCAAGGTGACTGCCATACAAGAAGCCAAAGATCTGAACATCCTACCATTGGAAGAGCTTCTTGGTTCGCTAATGACTCATGAGCTTCAAGTTAAACAACATGTCAATGAGGATGAGTCAAGAAAGAAGAAGACCATCGCCCTCAAAGCTGCAGAAAAGGAAGAAGCAGCAGCGATGATGAAGATGATGATGATGATGAAACTGCTCTCTTGGCCAAAAAATTCAGAAAGTTTATGAGAAAAAGGCCCTTCCATAAAAAGAAATTTGGAGCAAAATGGAAGGAGAAAAAGAAAGAAAAAGGAAAGGAAAAGA
>UESW01003893.1:1201999-1249981 GCA_900491605.1 Calamus simplicifolius
GGGATGCCCTACTGAGGTGAACCGCTGATGGATGCCTAGCTCGGTGCAAAATCCTCGAAAGGGCGCATTGTCAAACTACCGGCCGTTGTCGATGATAAGGGTATGCGGTAGTCCGAACTGGCATACTATAGATTTCTAGAAAAAGGATCTCACCTTGCCCTCGATGATCTTGGCGAGTGCTTCAACTTCGATCCACTTGGTGAAATGGTCGATGGCTACCAGCAAGAATTTGCACTGACCGAAGGCTGGAGGGAACGGTCCCAAGATGTCCATACCCCACTGGGCAAAGGGCCAAGGTGCAACCAGAAGGGTCAGTTGGGACATCGGCTGCCGCTGGATGTTGGCATGGCGTTGGCAACTACCGCACCTCTTGACGAGCTCGGACGCGTCCTCCCTCATTGTCATCCAGTAGTATCCTTGCCGCATGGCTTTATACGCCAGGGCTCTGCCCCCCAGGTGACTTCCACATATGCCCTCGTGAATTTTCTGCAGGATGTAATCCGCTTCCGTGGGGCCGACACATTTAAGGACCAGGTACGAGAACGACCTTTGGTAGAGCTTTCCTTCCATCATTAGAAACTTCGGGGCCCGCCGCTTGAGCAGCTTAGCCTTAGTCGGGTCTTCAGGGAGGGTGCCGTCGGTAAGATACCAAATATAAGCATCCATCCAAGAGGGCTCCTGCTCGATTGGTAGGGTCTCTTCTATTGCTTCGATTCTTGGGGCTTCCAGATGTTCTACGTAGGTTCTTCCCAAAATCCCATCAGCTGAGGTGGCTAGTCGGGACAGAGCATCAGCTCTAGCATTCTCCCTCCGAGGAATGTAGCTAACACTGAAGTAGGCTAAGGGAGAGGCTTGTGACTTCACCATGCTTAAGTAACGGGACGTAGCAGGATCCCGTGCCCCGTACTCTCCTCTAATTTGGCCAGTGATTAACTGGGAGTCAGTGAATAATCTAAGGCGTTTCACCCCGAGCTCTTGAGCTAGTCTTATCCCTGATAGTAGGGCTTCATTCTTAGCCTGGTTGTTGGTCGCTGGAAAGAGAAAGCGGAGGGCGTATTCGGTCACAACTCCATCTGGACTAGCCAGGATGAGGCCCGCTCCGTTCCCTTGGGAATTTGATGCTCCATCCACATGAAGGATCCAATCATCCCCTTCGGTTCTAGGACCCAATGAGTTTGCATGGGACTCTTCTGGTTGCTCCTGTGCCCAAGTGCACTCAACCAAGAAATCTGTCAAGACTTGAGACTTCATAGCCGATCTAGGACGGAACGACAAGTCAAATTCTCCCAGCTTGAGCGCCCACTTCGTCAGTTGGCCAGAGGTGTCAGGATGAGAGAGGATCGCCTTGAGTGGTTGGTCTGTGACCACTACGATTGGATGAGCTTAAAAATAAGGTCGGAGGCGCTGGGCGAAAATAATCAATGCGAAGATAATCTTCTCGACTTTCGAATATCTGATCTCCGCATCGTGGAGCACCTTCTTGGTGTAATATACCGGCTTTTGTGCCCCATTGGCGTCCATGCGGACAAGTAGGGAGCTGACAACTTCAGGAGAGGCCGCGAGTTACAGAAGAAGCTCTTCCCTACCCCTTGGCTTGGATAGCAGTGGCGGAGTGGATAGGAATTCTTTCAATCCCTCGAAGGCCTCCTCGCACTCCCTCGTCCATTCGAAGCTATTGACTTTGTGCAGTGCCTTAAAGAAAGGCAAGCATCTCTCTGCGGACTTGGACAAAAAATGGCTCAAGGCCACCACCCTTTCAGTTAGGCGTTGCACTTCCTTTTTGTTTACCAGAGACCTCATGTTTAATATGGCTCGGATCTTGTCAGGGTTTGCTTCAATCCCGTGTTGCGTCACCATGAAACCCAAGAACTTTCCCGCTGTCACCCCAAAGGCACACTTGCTAGGGTTCACCTCATCTGATACCGACGAAGGTTGCCAAAGATTTTCGCCAGGTCAATAACGTGATCGGTGGTATGGATGCTCTTGGTCAGCATGTCATCCACGTACACCTCCATGTTGCGTCCGATCTGGTCTTCAAAGATTTTGTTCATTAGCCTCTGGTAAGTGGCTCCCCCGTTCTTTAGTCCAAATGGCATCACCTTATAACTGTATATTCCCTTCTCTGTTACAAATGAAGTAGCTTCCTCGTCGGCTGGGTCCATCTTAATTTGGTTGTACCCCGATAAGGCATCCATGAAGCTTAAGGTTTCATGCCCGGACGTAGCGTCCACCAACTGATCAATCTGAGGCAACGGGAAGCTGTCCTTGGGGCATGCTTTGTTGAGGTTAGTGAAGTCTACGCACATCCTCCAATTTCTGTTAGCCTTGCAGACCATCACGACATTGGCTAGCCACTCTGGGTAATGGACTTCTCGAACGTGGCCCGCAGCTTCCAGTTTGCGGATCTCTCTGTCTATGGTCAGCTGTCGGTCTGGGGCAAAACTTCTCTTCTTCTGCCAGACAGGTTGGCATCCTGGTTTGATGTTGAGTTTGTGAGTGATTACTTCCTCAAGGATGCCCGGCATGTCGGAGGATGACCACGCAAAAATATCGGAGTTCGCGCGTAAGAAAGCAAGGAGTTGATCACGTGCTCCCTCCGAAAGTAATGCCCCAAGCTGGATGGTTCTCGTCGGGTCCTCTCCTAATGGGAAGGTTAGCAGATGTTTAGCTAGCAAAAGGCAGGCGAGTGGGCTGCGCGGTAGTTGGTATTTTAAATCTTCTCAGTATTAGAAGCTAGCTTCATGGCTGAAGTGTCAAAGGCTGAGGCCAAGAGCCGATACCAGAACCGAGGCCGAGGCCGAGAGCCGATTTCAGAGCCGAGGCCGAGGCCGAGAGCCGATTCCAAAGCCGAGGCCGAGGTCGAGAGCCGATGTCGAAGCCGAGACCGAGGCCGAGGTCGAGCCTTAGGCTGAGAACGAGGCCAAAGCCGAGGCTGGAGCCGGGACCGGGGTCGATGCCAAGGCCGAAGCCAAGACCGCTGCTAGGAGCCGGTTGAAATCATTACGGTGCTTTGAAGGCTGCGCGAGCCATTACCGTGCCATCAGGGGGCATGATTAGTCACATCAGATGCCATGATAGATATTTTTTTTCATTGATGATAGGGCAAATCCTTTGTTCTTCTCAACTTATGATGATACTTTACAAATAAAAAATATTAAATCTTCATCATCAAAAAAATGCAAAAAATATATTTCAGGTGCGATGCATTACTTACATACCCTCTCGATTTCATGTCTGTCTCTCTTCATTTATTTTCTCGATCTCTATCCTTTTTCGCTATAATAGTTGCTAGTAAATGGTGCTAAAATTAATAAGTAGATGCCACATCATCAGAGATAGGCATGCATGGTACCCTTCGATTTCATATATGATGCTTCTCCTTAATGTTTCGCAATTTATGTGCTAATGGGACACAAAATAGGTTCTCATTTGAAACGAAGAATATTTATGCATACTTATAGATGGATATGATGGTTACTCCAATTTTGATGAAACAAAAAAACAATGACCTTATTTGATGTGACGCATCGATCCATACATGTTACAATAAAATTTGATTCAACTATTGTACCTTTTTAGTTTTTTTTAAAAAAAACTGAGCTTTAATCTCATTCGTTCAAGACTATTGTTTATTTTCTTTAGGCCTTTACCTAACACCTTTGTACCCTTAAAATTTTCATAATTTATAGTACCACCTACATACGGTCAAAAGTATGGTAGCAAAAATCTTAAAATTGTTACTTCCCTTAAAAAAAAAAAGCACAATAGAGTTTTTACAATATTAGTTATTAGTTTAGTATCGTTTGGGTTTCGGTGAGAATATATATATATATATATATATATATATATATATATATATATATATATATATATATGGATTTAGCTATATTGAAATATAACTAAGCATAAATTTGATTACCTTTTCTACTTTTGGATCCACACAAAATAGAATGGTTTTAAAATCAATATGGATCCAAAGATAGATAAGGTGACCGGATCCTATACTTGGCTACATTCGAATGTAACCAAGTATATATATATATATATATGTGTGTGTGTGTGTGTGTGTGTATCTATATAAGATAAACTTGGCTATATTCATCTCCTCCGTCTTAGATTCATATATTTCATAAATTTTAAATATAAAAAAGGTGAAAAAAAATGAGATAGCTTCGAAATCTATATAAATTTAAGGATGGAGAAGAGAGAGAGAAGAGAGAGAGAGAGAGAGTGTGTGTGTGTGTGTTTAGGATAGCTTCGAAATCTATATTTAGTTACATTCAAATATAGTCAACCTATATATATATATATATATATAGAGAGTGTGTGTGTGTGTTTAGGATACTTATTCTCAGCTTATATGGTCGGATTATAGCAAGGTATTAGTAAACAAAAATAAATTAGATTATCTTATGCCAATTTTTACCATTAAATTACTTAATACATAATCCTTGCAAGTCAAATCATATTTTATTAAATTTTAATATACCGGTAGTTAATAAATTGTTTAAAAAAAAAATCAGATCTCACGTAATTTCTATTTCATTTGGGAGTTATGCAGGCATGCGTTTGGCCCACAAAGCAAGTTGGGGCTGTTTTTGACTCTAAGAACACCACAGAACAGTATACAAGGCCTTATCACGCGTGCGTCACTTTCTTACTTTTCCTCCTGTGCATCAGTGATTGGAGAAGAGCGACAAGCTGAAAAGGATTACCAGCTTACCAAATTTTTGCATTTGATTTTATCTAACAAGGCCCCAGATAATAAATAAATTGTTGGTCTCCATCGAGCTGCCGTCATTGGATCAGAAAAGCCAAAACCCTGGTCTACTTTGGAATCATTCAAGAGTGCTTGGCATTGGCCAAAGAGCCGGAGGCATGTCATCTTCCCTACTGATGGCCTACCAAGCCTGGATATGGTATTCAACTGGAGAGCCATCCAAAAGCAAGGAAAACAAAGGCAGATAAAGAAATTAAAGAGCTCATCAGCCATTAAATGTGTGGCCCTAGGGATGGCACCGAAGGTATGCTTTGTTTTGGTGCAAAGAGGACGGGTAGGAGAACTTTAAAACTATGAACTTTTCTTTATTTTAGAACCAAAGTGGACTTGGCCAACCTTTTTGGCTTTTAAAAAACCAAAAAGCGTGCTTTCTGATTTACTATAGCCATAGTTTATGATAAACCTTTTGAAATAGGTAAAATGTCAAAGTCGCCAAAAAAAAAAAAAAAAGAGGATTCATGACGCATTGTCAGAGCGTTCTCTCTGGTGCTGCAAGATTAATAGAACCTCAGATGAACTCCTAAATTTAAGGAAGAAGGCTTGAAAAAAAAGAATTTAAAGAAATCAACACAAGAACTAAACTACCTCAAAGATGCTTCAGATTTGGAAGAATTTGCGGTTGAATGACTCTCAGTCATCTCATCAGCCAAAGTGAAACATGGTTCTTATCGTCATACTTATTGATATTTTGATTCTTATATCGGAGCTTCAGACTGTATGGACTGGCATCATTCATGTTGTTCAACATTTGGACCATCGCAGGTTGATTATTAAGGAAGACTCTCTTACGATTATTAGATGATTAGGGAAATTAATGAAGATTCTTATTCTCTTCTAAATCTTCTGATTAAAGATATTAGAGTCTCTTTTCAGACTACATGTGCTACTGTGATTCGTCATATTTATCGAAAAGTTAATACTGTGACTGATTGAATTGCTTCTATTATTGCTCATCATTCCGATCAATAAGATTGGTATGTTGGTATTTCTTATCTTATTATTTTATATCAATTTTATATTTTAATATTTTGAATTTGATTCGTGTCGGAGTGATACGATCGTTCGTTCGTAATTAAAAAAAAAAAGAAGAAGAATAACAAAAAAAAAAAAAACATGGTCCTTATCCGAAGTATTTTTCAATTGCTCAATCACTTCTGCAGCTCAGTGCTGAACTTTGAAGCGCTCATTGAGTGCCAACAATTAATTAAGAAGATCAAAAGCATGGCTGCAGTCGATTTGACGGCAATAATGGATATTTCTTTTCATTGATGGCAGGGCAGTTGACTCATTCCCTACTCCTCTCAGATCGATTGGAATCCGAGGTTCCACTCCATTACCAATTCATGCTACGTGTTGGTCAGGCAAGAAATGGGCGGCATAAATTATATGGCCAAAAGGATCTTTTTGAGTCCATGCAAATGCTAGGCATAATATATATAACACTGACTCATTATCTTGTGAAGTTAAGTGCTTGTCTGAGCTGTCAAAATCTAGCTGCTTCCGGTCATCTCTTGCAAAGCTGAGAATAAATATAAAACATTAATGAGATAATAAAAAGAATAGTTAGTGATGCAACCTTAGATTAGCAACTATGTACGGATTGGACATGCATGAGAGGGGATAGAATGGTTCTAAAGATAAGGTTTGCGAAATGTACAATGAATTTAATTGCAACATTTTTGTTAGTGGAACCATAAACCTCTAATTTAACAGACTAAGTTGGTATCTTTCAAGGCCGTTGATATCTCATCTTTCTGATCCGAACCTTATACACTATTCTTGCTTTCTTATATTGGAGAGGCATGCAAAATAAGATACAAATAATATTCATGAGAAGTGATCAGATAAAAAGGTCTAAACTAATATAAAAAAATAATTAAAAAAAATATAATTATTTATAATTTAAATATCAATTTGATTCTTAATAAAGTAGAGTGAAGGAAGTAATTCATGTAGCCGACCCATGTAGTTAGAAAAAGGCTTAGATGAGTAGAGCTGAGTGCCTTGAGGTAAAGGAAGTTTAGGTACTTTACTGATGAGCTAATCTGCCTTTCTTTAAAACACCCATCAGAAAAGGTTTTAATAGAGAGTTTTCATTTCATTGAAGTTGTCCACTGGGAAAAAAACAAACCTAACACTGTTATCTTAAAAAAACCATCAATGTGCATCAACAGACATTAACTAAATTATTCATCACTTAAACTTGACTATTGGCAGAACCCAACAAAAATAATGCTAATGTTTGTCTTGGTTTCTAACACGTCACATTCTATGAACTGAAAAAGAAGTATTATAATACTCGGTAGTGGTCGATTAACATGATAAGCCTTCTGCAATCCATATATTAAGCATACAAATGCTAGTGAGACAATACTGAGGAGGCAATTCACTTCGTTCTTCCAATGGCAAAAGTTCATCCTTCTTTAGCATCATTACATCTTCCTTCCTCATTGGACCATTCCAACTCAGAGAGGCAGGTCTTCACCATTTGGATGAAGTCCCTCATGTTAAATGGCAATGGCTGCACTGTCTATGATTCCAGTGGCCAGATCGTTTACCGTGTCGACAATTACAACTGCAAGTGTAGTGGCAAAGTCTATCTCATGGACCTCAATGGCAAGGTTCTATTCAAGATTCTCAAGAAGGTGCTGAAATTTTCACCATCAAGGCCATATTCTATGAAAAGAGCTTTCAAAAACTTGAGCGAAATTGATTGTCTTTCTTTACTTGTGCAGAAATTTAGAGTCTTTGGGAGTTGGGAGGGCTACAGGTGCAACAGTTCACAGCAAGAAGAATAAGCTATGGTTCAAGGTTAAGAAGCCTTGGAGTATTTTGAGAGGTGGCCAACCATCTTGTGAAGTTTCAGGTGGCAAGGGTGCTCTCGTGTGTTATAAGATGGATGGGTTGGCTAGCAAATCATCATACAAGATTGTAGACATCTCTGCAGGAGTTGCTGTCGCAGAGGTGAAGATATAGATATAGATATATATATAGTTTAATGGAATGTTTATGTGTTTATTACATTCAAATTTATTTCTGAATGTGAATCTAAATGTTGCTGTTCTGGAGCAGGTACAGAGGAAGAAAACCACATCAGGGATGTTGTTGGGTGATGATGTCCTGACTCTGATGGTGGAACCCAATATGGACCATTCCCTTGTAATGGGACTGGTGGTGGTGAATGGCCTAATGAATTACAGTATGTGAAGCAAGGAGAGGATATTTCAAGAGAGTTTGTGTTTTGGGAGGTGTTTCTCTTGAGTTTGAGTGTCAATCCTGGATTTTTATGCCTTCTTTTTCACTTTCTTAGGTGTCCAAGATTTTTCAGAGTGCACTGAGAAAACCCTGAATATCTTTGGGGTTAAGTCTTGTACAAATATGCTTGAAGATAAATGTATTTTTCAGGGGCTTTCTCTCTTGTTTGTTTCACAATGGCAAAGGGTAAGGAATCTGTTTATCTAGCATTTACATGCCATAAACTTACTTATTTGGTTGATTATCTGATCATGTGGACCTCTGTTTAGAGAATTCATGAAGTTGAATGCAAATCAAAATTTTTAGGGAAAGAGATCTCTCCCAACTTAAACTAACCAAAAATAACTAGAGTATGGATTGAATTTTAATTAGGACAAATCGGATTCTGATTGGCCTGAGTTGGGATTGATTGTCAATTTGACCAGGCTATATCTTAATCAATCCCTTCCTCTAAGCCATGAAAGCTAAAATTTTAGATGAGTTCTGAAATTAAGGCTTCAAATGAAGAATTATATGGAGTCATAAGTGTTGGAAATTCTTGACAATGAAATGGCTTTCAAAAAAAGATTAGAGATGGAACTTGCAGCTAATAAATTTACCCTGGACTAGGCTTTGCAATCATAATTAATGTTAACTAAAGGTTCTGAGCAATTGTCTTAGTGCAACTGTTGATAATAGTAAATCACGGATGGTCAATGGCCACCTTCTTACTCTTGGAGGGTGAAACCTAATGTGCTATATATATATATCGGGATGCGAGTAAGGTTGGTCCATATTGGTGCATTGTTTTTGGGTTTAATGAAAACACAAGCTTGACCAATTGAATAATTTTCTCCTCTAGTTGAATGATAATTTAAATGGGGCTCACCAGATAACTATGTTTGGTACATATTTTGATGACAATCTATCTTGTAGTGGTAATTTGGATTATCTTTGATAAGGTAATCCAAATTATCTCAGGAAGGAATGGTTATCTACATTACCAGAGATATGGTAATCTGATAAATTACTTTTTAACAAAATTACCGTTTTTTTTTTTTGATCTCTCTAATCCGACCTTGCTGGAACCTCTATGTTGAAGGTCCTGAGCCACACCCTTTTCTGCAGAGTCGGACCGCGGATCTTCGCCGCCTACGGCCCCATGGCATGCCGCGAAACTTCTTTTAATCGGTAGCCTCCAGCATCCTCACCGATCGCTTCTAATATCATTTATAAATATAATTTTTTTAAATATTATCATTTATAAATATAATTTTTTAAATAAAATATATAATAATATATAATTTTTAATAAATTTAATTTAGAAATATTTTGAAAATTCGATGTTATATGACTGATAATCTATTTTTCATACCAAACACAGTAACCAATCTTAATATTGCATTACCTGTGTATACCAAACACAGTGATCAATATTACTTATAATCTATCAAGTGGTAATATATCCTGTGGTAATCAATCTATATTGCCATTCAGGATTGCTGGCAATGCACCAAACACAACCTCTCATGTGATGTTACAGTATAGATTGATTACCACAGGATAGATTGCCAGAATATTTGGTAGACACAATAATGTTACAGTAATATTGATTACTATATTTGGTATGACAAACAGATTACCAGCCATATAACATTAAATTTTCAAATACCCCTAAATCAAATCTATTAAAAATTCATATACTATTATATATTTGGTTTGAAAAAATTTGTATTTATAAATGACAATGCTTAAAAAATATTGATGCATGCTGGTAAAAAAAAGTCTATATCATTCAAGGGTCATAAAAGAAAATTATTAAATATAAATTAATGAGTTGATGTCAAGAAAAATTATTCATAATATATTTTAAGATCTTATATTATAAACACCGAAGAGATATATAAATAGTTTAGGTTACACACATGGATATCATAAAAAAAGAAATATTTTAATCGTTTACAAAAGAAAATAATTAATGATAAAAAAAATAAATTGAAAGGATGCTAGTTGAAGAAGGTGAATGTTCAAAGTAATTATCTTTAAAATATTTCATGTTCTTTAATTTATCAACTTGAAATATGTATATTTTTTTGATAAATTGTATCATCATAAAAATATAAAGTATTTATATATAACTAGAAGATATTAGATTTAAATTTTTTTAAGATTAAATATATTTTTAATCTTCAAACATTTACTCAAAATATTTTTTTCTTAAACTTTTAATTACCATAATTTATTTATTATATTTTAAAATAATTTATTTTAATAATTTATTATATAAAATTTTAAGATTAATAGAATAATTGATATATTTGTTTTTATTTTTTTCTTTTTCTATTCGATATATGGATATGATCAAAGGAAGCACATGGAAAGAGAGGATGTCTATGCTTACGTACTTGAGCTAAAAAAAGGTAGGAGAGGGCATGGTGAGAGTTCAGATTAGTAAAGCACAACGAATAATACCGCGAAAAAAGAGAAGACCACAGAAAAATAACGCTTAAACAATTCATTCAAAGAAAAGAACAACAACGATACGAAGAAAAGAGAGAAAAGAAGAGGATGATTTTATTTTCATGAAAGAGAAAAAAGCAAGGGTAATTTTATCAAAAAAATTATCAGATTACAATATCTCCGATAATATGGATAACTATCTTCTTCTTAAGTAATCTGGATTATCTTTCATAAGGTAATCTCTCATGAGATAATACAGATTATCACTACAAGATATATTATCATTACAAATATATATCAAACATAGTTATCTAGTTGATCTAATTTAAATTACCAGTAATCTAAATAGATTATCGACTACCAAACGCAACCTTAATGTTATCTTTTGCAAAGTTATTATAAACTTTCTTGTTGGTGTATAGGATTTCATCGTTGCATCTCATGCACCATCACTAAACATGCTCATATCAAGGTTACTCGAACTCAATAAGACACGAAGGGGCCCATTATTAGATGTAAATAGTTGATTAGTTATAAGATCATGAAGACTAATGTGAGAGCAACAGTGAAGGGAAGAAAAATATAGAAATCAAAGCAACAACAAAGAGAAAAGGACTTAGAATATGACCTACGCTCTATTAACTTACTTATGGAAGAGATTATCTTGAACCTAGCCTTGTCCTAGCATCCATCAGCTTTATTTAAGCTCCTAATATATTAAAATCTACTATAACTTTGAAAACATAGCAAAAAAGGGGAAATTTTTTTCTTCATGTGAGCAAAACATAAGATAGCCAAACACAACTTAAAAACTGAGAAAGTTTACCGATCACAGATAATGAAATCTATTTTTAGCAAAAACTGTATTAATTCAGAGGGTTTTTTCATAAAAATTAGTTATCATTGGACATATCTGAGTCTGCTTTGCAACAGTACAAATGTATGCAATTTGAAGTTTTCTAAACAAATACACGATCTTTTTTCAATAAAGGTTTGTGTGGACTGCAAAATTAAAATAAATTTTTATTCACCTTGGGTACTATTTCAAAATATTTTATTGCTACTAAGAGTCGATGTATCGATATAGATCCCATCTCGATACTCAATACATGTAAAAATCAAGCCTTATTTTAATATCGATACAGTATGGCAGACTTGGCATGTAATGAAATGCATCGATATGATATATTATGATTGCCACACTTGCAATTATTAGCCATTATAAATATATAGGCCAGCTTTACGAGGAAGAGATGAGTCATTTAGATTCTTGTGCCAAGGAACACACGTATGGCATGCAATGTTCACCTATCATTTAGTTAGGTGTCATGCATCTGCCAAGTGATTTCATTTTTTTTAAAGTACATAAATTTTTATTAGTTGTGTTAGTTGAGAAGACGGTTGAAATGGACCTTATAAATTGTTCGCCTTGTCTAATTCCCACGTCGATTCTCACGTTTAAGTCATGAAGCTGAAAGCAGACGGATGGCCTATTTTATTTAATTAAAGTAGAGAAGGAAGCAAAAGGATAAGCGTATGGCCATCTTATTTCAAATATATTGGTAAATTAAACAAAAGAGAAGGGGCCCTCGGCTTAATTACATCTCTAAAATATATTGTCACTCTGAGCCGCCTACTTGAACTGCCCTCTGGTAGTAGCACCCGTTGCTTTTATCTTTTTCTTATTCTTTGAGGGCACTCCCTTAACTTTACCATGAGGTTTTATTTCAAGTGCATGCTCCCTGGACTGGTCCTCTTTAACAAAGCTTCATCAAGGGATTGGTTCAAATGATTCTTATTCCAATGTACGAATCTAATGGTGCCTTTATGATCACTCATTTGATACACATGCATGCAGACAAAAGAGAGTCAAAACAATCCATCAAGCTTGCTTTAGATAGGCGTCTTGGAGCTGATCTCTCTAATTTTTATCCCCATTGATCGACCAAATCAACGGATCAGTTCAGACTTCAAAGGATTCTTTTATCAAAATGAATCTAATAGGAGTGGCCCTCGTCTAATGACCACTTCTTTGAATCAGTCTTGTTCAACTTGGAGTTTACTATTTGGAATCTTGGACACCCCCGGCGGCCTCTCCTCCCAATCAAGCTAGCTTAATTTCCTCCCATAGAGAGAGCAAATCAGGGCCATGAAATGAAAGCCACCCAACTACGGTTCTATGATCCATCCATCCAATATCCATTCGAGTTCGGAGTTGCCCACTCCTTGGGAGGCTAAATGCCTATTAAAAACCTTTTGCTAACATGTTGCTCACGTGAAAAACGACATGTCTTGCGTGTCCCATAGGTATGACCAGTGTGACATCTCAAACTTATCTCTATCTTCTTAACAAGTCTATTCCCTAGTTTGTGCCATTATCTCTCAATCATTCATTCTATCACAACCATATAAATATGGCTTTGTTCTGCCACTCCCATCAACTTCCAAAATTTACTAGTTCTTCTAAATCAATACTAATATGCATGAAAAGTGAATATATATTGATACGGGTAAAATTATCACAGCATCGGCATTAGCGCCATCGGCAAAAAGAAAGAGGTCATTTTTGACTTTTGACCCATTGACCGCCGCATTTAGGAAAAGACAAAATTGCATTAAGTTACTCAGTACCTCTGCGAGACCGAGCCATCCTCGTGTCTCGGCAGGATCGAGCTATCTTCATACTTCGGCAAGACCGAGTCATCTTTGTACCTCGGCAAGACCGAGTTATCTTCATACCTTGGCAAGACCAAGCCATTCTTATGCCTTGGCAGAACCGAGCTATCTCCATACCTCGGCAAGATCAAGCTATCTTCATACCTCGGTAGAATCAAAAAACCCTTCTTTTCGGCTCAGACATCCTAATCACCTCGCGCTACGCCGAGAATTATGGAAGATGAACCACCCCAATCACACGAATCTCGTAACAATCTTTCAAAAATGGGAATGAGGAGCCAAACATGCCCTGTGATCATAATTAGCAAAATTTCAAATCCCTAATCAGCTGATAGGATTCTAATCACATCAGCTCCCAACACCCCAAAAAGAAAACAGAAATTATATATGGACTAACACTCATGAATAACTGAATATTGAAGCATCAATCGGTCATCGATCCTTGTAACCGATAAGATTTGAATCATAACGGTCCCGTAACTAATCAGATTTCAATCATACCGGCTTTTAGCTTCGTAAAATGCGCCTAAGAAATCAGATAACAACCTGCCATCATCCCAGTAGTCTATAAATACTAAGTCCCAAAATCCCTTCAGGTATGCAAAAACTAACTCAAAAAACTTTAGCAGAATTCAGAGCTCTTGGAAGGCCATCCATGAGAGATCCTTCTGCTGGAGCCTTCTCCTCCCATCTATTTGCCAAGAATCTTTACTGACTTGAACGTCGGAGGATCTTTCGTAGAGAGCACAGGAGCATCGAAGGGTCTTCCACAGGGACCATCTCCTATGCTCCTTGCATGGAGACTGTTTTGCAGGTCCAACCGGATAAAAGATAGATCACTATCCGGATCCTGACATGCGCCGCCCCCCAACCGGAGAACAAAATTCCACATCAACATATATATATATATATATATATATATATATATATATATATATATATATATATATATATATATATACAAGATGTGTACTATATTGTATGCTTTATATCGTATTGAATTATTAAGATATTATTAATATATAACTTGGTAAACCTTGCTTTTAATATTTATGGTAGATAAAAAGGTTTTCAGCCCCAATAAACTTTGGCATGCATTTTGACGGTAAAGAAAGGTGGCATCACAGCCACTTACTTCCATTAGGTACATCCAAAAAAGAAGAATCTAATGCGTTGATCCCTTCTAATCCACATGTGGTCAACGCAACTAAATTAGTTTGTGATCAGTGTCAGCAGCCTCCTCAAGTATCCTCTACTAGAACAAATCATAAGCTGCCAGCGAACTAGTTTATGAGAGAGAGACTGGAGAACTTAAGATAAGAACATGATCACGTCATTGTAGTACCACGATCTATATAGGCGGCTCGGAGAGGCTTTACGGATGAAGTTTGATTAGAAAATGATTTATAGAGAGGCTCCTGGTATTTGTTAACCATATATGAACAAAAGTCCTGCCAACCATAATATTGGATATAAGACTGCTATTAATCCTCTACTTATCTCATCAATATTCTTCCATAAGTGATGCCATAAATAAAAAAATAAAAAATTGAGATTATAAAAAATAAAAAAAATAACTTTGAAAGAATGAAACTAAAGCTTGATTTCTAAAAAATAATAAAAAAAAAGCACCACTGCTTATCTCATTGATCTTCTTAAAAATAATTTTTTTCTTGAATAGAATTACACATTACTCTATCCATTTTAGCCACTCTGATGGCTCATAACAGCATGGCTAAAACTACGTCTTCTCATTCTAAATGTTAATATTTTAACAGTGGTATTGCAAATAAAAGGAATTTTATATGACTAACTTTTCTCTCTATCTCAGAGCATTATGTGTTGTCCTCATATAATTTTCATCGTTTATTTGTAATGGTTATTATGTATGCTAAAATCAATTCAGATCTAGATGGGCTTAAATTGTCACAATGGCATTTAAACCTTGATAATATAGTTACTTAAGCTATGGGATTAAGATAATCCTCAACGCATGCTTATAGGCATCGACAAATAATTTTCCATTTCTTCTTTATATTTAAAGTTCCATGTGATGATCTCTCAAAATAAAACAAAGACGGTCCTCCATTTCAACCCCATGCCTTAAACGTGAGCAGACGTACCAATAGAGAACAATTCCAAAATGTTCAGCTCAAAATTTTTTTGCCCTCCTCGCGCCATCTTGTCGACCTCTCAACTGCAAAACTCTTAATAATTCGTGTATATTTTTTTTTGGAGAGAAATCTATTATTTATGTTGAGGAAATGCGAGACTGACACGTATCCACACTGAAGTGGTCCCATTTTGCAAGCAAGAAGTATATAAAAGGCTAAGAAGGCATCACTCTTGAGGCAGACCATGTTTTCTGAGTTCTAATTGTCTCAAATGGCCAAGGTTCATCCTCACACCCTCTCCTCCTCCTCTTCTTCGTCTTCTTCTTTGATGGAGATAACATCAAGGAGAGAGGTTTATACCATATGGATGAAATCACTGGTGTTCAATGGGAATGGTTGCACCGTGTATGACTCCAATGGTAGGATTGTTTACAGGGTTGATAACTATGACTGCAAGTGTGGCGATGAAGTGTACTTCATGGATCACAGTGGCAAAGTATTGCTTCAGATACTTAGAAAGGCAAGGATGAGCAGTTATATATATGATTGTGAACTTATATGGTGTAAATTACAATGAGCTAAGTGATCTAACTTCTTTGCCAATCTTGCAGAAATATAGAGTGTTTGGGCTATGGGAAGGCTATAGATGCACTGATTCGGAGCCAGGAGAGCAAAATCCCTGGTTTAGAGTCCAGAAGGCTCGCCGGTTTCTATGGACTGACCGTTCCGGTGAAACCACGGTGAGGCTTGAATGCGGGAAAGACTATAAGATAGATGGGTGGGCAAACAAGTTGGAATACAGGATTATGGACATGGCCGGAGGGCTAGTAGCTGAGGTAAACTCAGTAACTTTCTTTCTTCATAGAATATATAACTTCCATCCCATTAATTAATTTATATCATAAAACACACACCGATAAGAGACATCCTTCCTAAGATCCTACCATTAGATTAATTGTACTTGATTTTGTATCATGAGTGGGCCATTTCTACACTAGTTTATGATGGTAGCTGCAGTATGGTTGAGACTTGAGAGCCAAAACTGATGGAAAGTTGTGGTTTTTTTGAACAGGTAAAGAGGAAGCAAACAGCTTCTGGGGTACCCCTGGGAGAAGATGTTTTAAGTTTGGTGGTGGAGCCCAACGTAGATCATTTGCTTATCATGGGAATCGTGGTAGTTTGTGGTCTAATCAATCACAGATTGTGAAAAGGACTCCTCTTGCTGGCTAAGCCAATGGGAGTTCTTGGTACACTGTTCCCTTTTTTTTTTTCAAAAAAGAAAAAAACTTCACCCTTGATTAATATAGAGCAGCATTTGCTGACTTTGGGAGAACAAGAAGCTAAAAGAGTTTGTATTTGACTGTTGGTTGGGCATAGAAAGGCATCAGTTCAACTCCAGCTTGGAAGTATCCTATTTTATCAATTCATTCATTCATTTGATCCAAATAAATCAATTATATCTATCAGTTATAGACGAGTGCAATGTATATATATTCTTTTCCCTCTCTTATTAGTGTATCTGTAGAGAGAGGGCAATTTCTGATTGATTACGTACAGAGATCTTATTACTAAGATTTTTTCGATTTCATATGCTATATATTACTCTAACTTAGCTTCTGTACTTTCTTTCCTCTTGTGATGATGATAGAACTTGAATTTATCCTTGAATAGAACATTCATATTTCTAGCTACTTATCATACAAAGATTTAAGGGTAAGGTTAGAAAATTTGTTTCATTATGGATTCTTTTTTTATGAAAGGTAGAGGCTATATATTCAAAATATCTTTTGATCTACTGCCATTCAACCATATGACTTCTAAGAATAAGAATCAAAGAATATTATAAAAAGCAATTGAAGAAGTTTACGATTTTCTAATTCAAAACATGAAAACAACCCCTTATATATGAACGTAAGCTACATATATCTAACCAGTTACCTTTTTTTGTTTGGGTCATACAAAGATATCTTTTGACCTATCCTTGTTTAGGCTACAGCCATTCAACTTTATATATAACTTAAAAGAATAAAATTAAGAATATTCTAATGAAAACAACTGGAGAACTCTAGAATTTCCTGTGACATCAAACGGCTATACCAAGAAACTAGAGATCGAATGGAGGACCATATAATCATAGAACATATAACTCAGTTGTGGCATGCTAAATAAATTAGACAATCTCTAAACAGTTGTCTTTCAGAGACAAAGTAATTTCTTGCTTTGCTAAGAGCATCTTTGCCTCTCTTGAGACCATCTCATATCATAAGATATGGCTAATATGAACTCTCTGTATCTCTAATTAAGAATTTGAAGATTCTTCACCTAGTATAAGTGTAAACTAGCTTCCACATGTGTGGATTCTGATGATACTCTTGCACACACCTACTTGACCATACCACTGACATAAGAAGGTTGTCTTAAAATTAAAAAAAATTAAAAAAAATTAAAAAAAAAACGTAGAAGCTCTACGTTTATACAGCTGTGAAAATTTGCACAGTAGCTGCTCTGAAAAGTTCTAACACCCAATAGGCCCGTTTCTGTTAACAGTATGCTCTTTGGGGTGTCAGCTGGCAGGGAGATGCTTGTCGAAATGTCAGCTCCTAAGGCCACCAATTTGCTCCAACTTAGCCAGGCCAAAAGAATCCGCCTCTTAAAGGCTGACAAAGAAACTTTCACCACAATTAATGTAAAGCATCAAAATCAAGCTAAATGGATAGGGAAAAAAAAAGAGAAAATAAATTTTCATTATTGTCTTTGTATTATCATTGTTAGGAATCATGGGTTGGTTTCCATTATTTGTATTGTCTAAAATCATAGTACTCCCCAATGAATCTTGTCACTATATAGAAGTTCTAATTAGCCATCCCTAATCTATATCAATCCATCCATTTCTCATTAATTATTTTATATAAAACTATATCAATCTATCACCTCTTAATTATTTCAGTTCTATTTGGTAGCTGTTTCCCAATAACTGATCCAAGCATAGGTTTTACATGGAACTAAACCTCATGATACTCAACCATCTCTCTTTTCTTATGCAAATTAATTTCAAATCTTTCTTGAGTCCAATCTAGTTCTAATCCAGCTTAGAGTGTTTCCGTTTTAATCCAAGAGCCCACTATCTAAACGCAAACTTCTATATAGAAGTGATGAGAGCTACCGATTAGAGCGTTAGAGAAGGCCAATCTAACCTAAAAATTTAATCCATTAAATTTTAAACCCAATCTTTTATATTAATCCAACTACCTCCCATGAGCTATTTCATGTGGAACTAAATCTCACACGTGCTGCCTATCATTTGGATGTGCCCAATGCAATCATTGGATTAAATTCTTTATTTCCATAGTCTTACTTGTAATGAGAAGGGAAAAACCCATAAATGTTCATTGAGACCATAAAAATTGTCACGCCCCAAATTCACCGTCTGATTCAGCCACGTGACACGGCCGCATGAACCCTAAGGCAAGCTCTAGACCATACAAGCCTGATATAAACAATCCATACTATATTCCACAAAAGTTTTATCATTGAAAGAAATAGCAATTATCACAATTTAAAAAAAAACTAGGTAAACATCCATTAATGTTATAAACATAAGTTCATTGTTTTCCCTATAATCTTTAGAAAAATTTATTAAAATAGAATTTATATCTATCTAACTAATCATAATAGCTGCAATGTCGCTCCATCCCATCTTATCAAATTAATCACCTCAACCTGTAAAAAAATTTTAACAGATATAATGAGCTCAATAGCCCCGTAAGAATCCCCTACATAAAATTTACCTTCTTACATAGCAATTTAATAGATAATCTTTATGGTATAAATATATGATTAAATAAAATCAAACAACCAAATCAATAAATATAGATGCCATCATGCAATCATGTAACACACATCTAATAACTTCAGACTCAACCAGTTATACATTGGATCCAAATCCATCTGGTTTTTAGCTCTAAACTACCATAACCACGTTCTAGCCCGTGGCGGGGCAACCATGATGTCATACTCTAGCCTGTGATGGGCAATACTACCATATTTTTAGCCTGTGATGGGGCCCACGTTGTCACACTCCAGCCTGTGACTGGCAACACTACCATATTTTTAGCCTATGGCAAGACTCTTATATGTTCAGCCTAGAGCATCAACCATTATGCACTCATGCATCACAACCAACACATGGCATGCATATCAATGCATCGCAACTCAACCACATATCAATGCATTGCAACTCAACCACATATCAATGCATTGCAACTCAACCATGATAATAAAAATTTCATAAGTTATAATTAAGCAATATTCATCAACCAAACCACATCAAGAATCAGAAAACAGTACGAAATCCACAATTCACCCAACGTAAATCATAAAAAAACCAACAATTATTATTTATACAATATCGATAAAAATTATGTAGAAGAATTCTTACTTCATAATTTGGCTAATAACCCCTCACTGATGACTCAAATTTAACTCCTCCCTGTCACGCTGGTTGTCCCCTTTAGCTGACACAATTCATATATTTATTTAATTGACAAAAATAAACTTTAATAAAAAATAAAATAAAATAAAAATTAATTTTTCTTCTAGAACCCATCATTGGGTTTGTGCCTCAATCCGAGCACTCACCGTTCTTCTCTCCTCCTTTTTTTTTTAATCCCCTCACCGCGTTCATCACCTGTGCCTATTTTCTTTTCATCTCTAATGACCCACTAAGGATTTCCTCTCTTTCCTAGCATCCAACGATATCTTAATGATGACACTCCTCAGAAGAAGAGCAAAAGAACAAAGGTTCCTCTTTTCCTCTCTTTTTTCTCTCTATTTCTCTTTTGACCTCTCCTTTCCCTGGCGATGGAGGGCTTTGCTTCCCCCCTCCCCCCCTTTTTTTCTCTTCTTCTTCTTCTTCTCTCTCTCTATTTCCCTGGCAGCGCTAGGGAGACCCTAAGCCGCCTGCTCCCCTTTTTATTCATGATGCCCCTGTTTCCACGCATAACATACACGTTTTAGTGGGATTGGACCGGTCCACTTTAGGCCAGTCCAATTCCCTGGGCCTTACATTCTTTCCACCTTAAAATAAATTTTGTCCTTGAAATTTTCTTACCAAATACATCAAAGAGTTGAGGATGCTTGTCTTTTACTTCTGACTCCAATTTCCATTGTATCTCACATAAGGTATAGTACGATGGCGTAAAATCTGATCCTTTCTGTCCATAATCCGCACTGGGTATTCATTATAAGTTCGGTCCTCTTGAAGATGCAATGGATCATGCATTACCACATGATTTAGATCTGGAATATATTTCTTCAACATTGACACATGAAAGACATTGTGTACATTTGACAGAGTTGGTGGCAATGCTAGTCAATATGCCACCTTCCCAACTCTGTCTAAAATCTCAAATGAACCAATGTATATGAGACTCAGTTTACCCCGAAGTTCAAACCTCATCACACCCTTGCTAGGAGAAACTTTCAAGAACACATGATCACCGATTTGAAATTCTAGCTTCCTCCTTCTATTGTCAGCATAACTTTTCTGTCTGCTCTGAGCTGTGCAAAGACGTTCTTGAATTACTTGTAATTTCTCCATAGCTTGTTGCACTAACTCGGGTCCCAAAAATTTTTGCTCACCAACATCATCTCAACAAATTGAAGACCGGCATTTTCTTCTATATAATGCTTCATAAGGAGCCATTTGGATACTAGCCTGATAACTATTGTTATAAGCAAGCTCAATCAAGGCCATATGACTATCCCATGCACCACCCAAATCTATAACACAGGCTCTTTGCATATCCTTCAAGATATGTATGGTCCGTTCTGATTGTCCATCCGTTTATGAATAAAAAGCAGTACTGAAGCTCAACTTGGTGCCAAGTACTTTATGAAGATCTTTTCAAAACTGGGATACAAACCTACTATCCCGATCAGATGCAATAGTCATTGAAACCCCATGCAGCCTCACAAATTGTTCTATGTACATGCATGCCAACCTTTCCAAAGAGAATCCAACCCTAAATGGCAAGAAATAAATAGGCTGATTTGGTCAAACGATCCACAATCACCCATACAACATTACTACTCCGAGGGGTTCTTGGCAAGCCAGTTACAAAGTACATAGTGATATGCTTCCATTTCTACTGAGGAATATCAAAAGACTGCAATGGTCCAGCGGGCTTTGATGTTCAGCTTTTATCTGTTGAAATACTAAGCACTGAGTAACATGAAGAGCTATGTCCCATTTCATACCCATCCACCAAAAGTTTTTCTTCAAGTCATGGTACATCTTGGTACCTCTAGGATGCATAGTATAGGCCGAATCATGTGCTTCACCCAAAATCTCTTCTTTCAATTCTTTATCATTTGGTACACAAAATATGTCCCCAAATCTCAATGAACCATCATCATGAATTTGAAACTCTATTTGAACACCGATCTCCACCATTTTTATAATCTTTTGTAACTTTGGGTCCTCCTTCTAAGACATCTTAATTCTCTCTATTAAGGTAGGTTGTACTGTAAGTGCAGCAAGTTGAACCTTGGAGTAATATATCTGGACCCCAATACCAGCTCTATCCAAATCCAATAAAATAAGTCTTTGATTAGTTATCAGAGCTGCCAATTCACCCAAAGATTTTCTACTTAAAGCATTGGCCACCACATTAGCCTTCCCTAGATGATAGTTAATGGTCAAATCATAATCCTTTAACAAATTTCAACCATCTTTTCTGCCTCAAATTTAATTCTTTCTGAGTAAAAATGCACTTCAAGCTCTTATGATCAATGAAGACATCACATTGTTCTCTGTACAAGTAATGTCTCCATATTTTTAAAGCAAACACTACCGCTGCTAATTCTAAGTCATGAGTTGGGTAGTTCTGTTCATATAATTTTAATTGTCTAAAGGCATAAGCAATCACCTTTCCATTTTGTATTAATACACATCCAAGTCCTCTACATGATGCATCACTATATATGGTAAACCCTTCAGTTCCAGCTAGAATAGTCAACATCGGGGCCATCGCTAATTGTCTTTTCAACTCTTGGAAGCTCTTCTCACAATCCTCTGTCCATTCAAACTTCACTCGCTTTTGAGTTAAGTGAGTTAGAGGTATGGCAATACAGGAGAATCCTTCAACAAACCTTCGACAGTATCCTGCCAACCCCAAGAAACTGCATACCTTAGACACATTAGAAGGCTTGTTTCATGCAACCACAACTTCCACTTTCTTCGAATCCACTGAAATACCTTTCTTAGAGATTACATGTCTGAAAAAAGCAACACTGTCCAACCAGAATTCATATTTAGATAACTTTGCATAGAGATTCTCTTCCCAAAGTGTTTGTAATACTATCCTCAAATGTTCTCTATGTTCTTGTGAGCCTTTTGAATAGATCAGAATATCATCAATGAACACTACCACAAATCGATCCAAGTAAGATTTGAATACCCGATTCATAAGATCCATAAATGCATCTGATGCATTGGTCAATCCAAAAGGCATAACCAAAAACTCATAATGCCCATATCTCATCCTAAAAGCTATCTTCGGTATATCTTTGGCTTTTATCTTCAATTGATGGTACCCTAATCGAAGATCAACTTTCGAGAATATTTGTGCTTCTTGCAATTGATCAAACAAATCTTCAATTCTTGGTAAGGGATATTTATTTCATACAGTCATTTTATTCAGCTCCCAATAATCTATACATAGCCAAAAACTTCCATCTTTCTTCTTCATAAATAGTACAGAAGCACCCCAAGGGAACACACTTGGTCTGATAATGCCCTTATCTAATAACTCTTGCAACTATTTCTTCAACCCTCTTAATTCTTCTGGAGCCATCTTATATGGGGTCTTTGAAATTGGACCAGTACTAGGAATTAGATCAATAGAGAAATCAATTTCCCTATCCGAAGGTAACCCTGTTAACTCATCTGGAAAAACATTAGAAAACTTGTTCACAACATGAATGTTCTTTGTTCGAAGCTCCATTTGTTGGGTATACAACATTGTAGCTAAATACCCTTCATAACCTTTCCTGAGAAGCTGCTTGGCCTGTAGTGCCGATATCATTTTTAGTTGGGCAGATGACTTGCCACCCATATAGCTAATCTCAGCTTGCTCAGAAATTTGAAATTTCACTATCTTCTCAAAACAATCAATTATAACATGATAAGCTGCTAACCAATCCTTCCCAAAAATCAAATCGAAATCCTTCATTTCTAAAATTAACAAATCTACCTTCATCTCCATATCCTCAATGGTTAATATGCAATCCTTACACATTGACTCCACTAACATAATATCTCCACTTGGTGTAGAGACACACATCTCAACTTCTAATGGTATAGGTGTTAACTTGCTACTTTTAACAAAATAAGAAGATATAAAGGAATGTGTAGCACTCGGATCAAATAATGCACACATTGTATGGGATAATAACTTAATCATACCTATCACCGTAGCATTTAAGGCATTAGCATCTAGCTCTGAGAGTGCATAGATATGCCCTTGAGCTTGAGGTTTTTGCGGTACCTCTCCCGATTGTGGTGCTACTGAAGACTCTAGTTTTTCTTATGATTCTTTCCCCTTGGGACACTTTGCTGCTATGTGACCTGGTTGTCTACATGTGTAGTACCTCTTCTGTGATAGCCCGCAATCTCTTAGAAAATATGGTCCTTCACAACTGAAACACTTGACTTCACCTTTATTTGATGTCCCATCACCTGAGGATGCTTTGTTATGCCTCTTTGTATTAAAGTTTTTCTTGTCTTGGCCTTGAAAATTTTCAAACCTACCTCTTTTCTTCATAGTCCTCTCATTTGCAGCTTATGTATCATTAAAGTCCTTTTCTATCACTAAAGCCTTGTTCACCACCTCCTTATAGGTGGTCAACTCAAAAGCAGCCACTCGTTGTTAGATCGGATCCCTAAGTCCAATTTCATACTTATGAGCCCAAATAATTTTCTCTACAACTACTGTGAGTGCATACCTCAATAATTCTTCAAACTTGGTAGTATATTGTGCTACTGTCATACTGCCTTGGTTAAGAAGATCAAACTCTCAAAACTAAAGGAATCTAATACTATAAGAAAAATATTTTTCATAGAAAACCTTTTTAAATTTCCCTCAGGTGTGCGGTGCATCATTAAGGCCAAGTTTTTCTTTCTCTGTCTCTCACCAATCAGCTGCCTCACCAAGCAATATGAAGGTCGTAAAGTTGGCCTTTTCCTTCTCTGGACATTTCAAGGCCTAGAAGACCGAGTCATCCTTGTACCTCGACAAGACCGAGTTATCTTCATACTTTGGTAAGACCGAGCCATTCTTATGCCCTGGCAGAACCGAGCTATCTCCATACCTCGGCAAGATCAAGCTATCTCCATGCATCGGTAGAATCGAGAAACCCTTCTTTTCGGCTCAGGCACCCTAATCACCTCGCGCTACGCTGAGAATTATGGAAGATGAACCACCCCAATCACACGAATCTCGTAACAATCTTTCAAAAATGGGAATGAGGAGTCAAACATGCCCTCTGACCGTAATTAGCAAAATTTTAAATCCCTAATCAGCTGACAGGATTCTAATCACATCAGCTCCCAACACCCCAAAAAGAAAACAGAAATTATATATGGACTAACACTCATGAATAACTGAATATTGAAGCACCAATCGGTCATCAATCCTCGTAACCGATAAGATTTGAATCATAACGGTCCCGTAACTAATCAGATTTCAATCATACCGGCTTTTAGCTTCGTAAAATGCGCCTAAGAAATCAGGTAACAACCTGCCATCATCCCAGTAGTCCATAAATACTAAGTCCCAAAATCCCTTTAGGTATGCAAAAACTAACTCAAAAAACTTTAGCAGAATTCAGAGCTCTTGGAAGGCCATCCATGAGAGATCCTTCTGCTGGAGCCTTCTCCTCCCTTCTATTTGCCAAGAATCTTTACTGACTTGGACATCGGAGGATCTTTCGCAGGGAGCACACGAGCATCGGAGGGTCTTCCGCAGGGACCATCTCCTGTGCTCCTTGCATGAAGACTATCTTGCAGGTTCAACAGAACGAAAGATAGATCACTATCCAGATCCTGACGTGCGCCGGCCCCCAACCGAAGAACGAAATTCCACATCAACACACACACACACACACACATATATATATATATAACACAAAATGTGTACTATATTGTATGATTTATATCGTATTGAATTATTAAGATATTATTAATATATAACTTGGTAAACCTTGCTTTTAATATTTATGGTAGATAAAAAGGTTTTTAGCCCCAATAAACTTTGGCATGCATTTTGACGGTAAAGAAAGGTGGCATCATAGCCACTTACTTCCATTAGGTACATCCAAAAAAGAAGAATCTAATGCGTTGATCCCTTCTAATCCACATGTGGTCAACGCAACTAAATTAGTTTGTGATCAGTGTCAGCAGCCTCCTCAAGTATCCTCTACTAGAACAAATCATAAGCTGCCAGCGAACTAGTTTATGAGAGATAGACTGGAGAACTTAAGATAAGAACATGATCACGTCATTGTAGTACCACGATCTATATAGGCGGCTCGGAGAGGCTTTACGTATGAAGTTTGATTAGAAAATGATTTATAGAGGCTCCTGGTATTTGTTAACCATATATGAACAAAAGTCCTGCCAACCATAATATTGGATATAAGACTGCTATTAATCCTCTACTTATCTCATCAATATTCTTCCATAAGTGATGCCATAAATAAAAAATAAAAAATTAATATTATAAAAAATGAAAAAAAAAATAACTTTGAAAGAATGAAACTAAAGCTTGATTTCTAAAAAAAATAATAAAAAAAGCACCACTGCTTATCTCATTGATCTTCTTAAAATAATTTTTTTTCTTGAATAGAATTACACATTACTCTATCCATTTTAGCCACTCTGATGGCTCATAACAGCATGGCTAAAACTACGTCTTCTCATTCTAAATGTTAATATTTTAACAGTGGTATTGCAAATAAAAGGAATTTTATATGACTAAATTTTCTCTCTATCTCAGAGCATTATGTGTTGTCCTCATATAATTTTCATCGTTTATTTGTAATGGCTATTATGTATGCTAAAATCAATTCAGATCTAGATGGGCTTAAATTGTCACAATGGCATTTAAACCTTGATAATATAGTTACTTAAGCTATGGGATTAAGATAATCCTCAACGCATGCTTATAGGAATCGACAAATAATTTTCCATTTCTTCTTTATATTTAAAGTTTCATGTGATGATCTCTCAAAATAAAACAAAGACGGTCCTCCATTTCAACCCCATGCCTTAAACGTGAGCAGACGTACCAAGAGAGAACAATTCCAAAATGTTCAGCTCAAAATTTTTTTGCCCTCCTCGCGCCATCTTGTCGACCTCTCAACTGCAAAACTCTTAATAATTCGTGTATATTTTTTTTTGAGAGAAATCTATTATTTATGTTGAGGAAATGCGAGACTGACACGTATCCACATTGAAGTGGTCCCATTTTGCAAGCAAGAAGTATATAAAAGGCTAAGAAGGCATCACTCTTTTGGCAGACCATGTTTTCTGAGTTCTAATTGTCTCAAATGGCTAAGGTTCATGTGAAGCCTGTTCCATCGACGGATCCTCACGTGGTGAGAATTCATCACTGTTGATGGAGGAAGGGGGGCGCCACCCCTTCCTTCGCCATTATTGACGGATGCGGCAAAGGGTGCCGCAGCCAGTCAAGAAAGAGGGCGCCGACGCGCCCCCTTCACATGGGTACAGGGGAGGGGATAACCCTTCCCTCGCCGTTATTTAAGGAGGGGGGGAGCACCCTTCCTTCCCCACGAGCCCTCCCTCAGCGCTAGGCACAGGTAAGGGAGAGAGAGAGAGTTGCAGAGAGATCGAGAGAGAGACAGAGAGAATGAGAGAGGAACCAAGCCGGTTCACGACTTGGTTCGGGCCCGGCACAGTGCCCGATGCCTCGCCGGGCCTGGGCGTCGTTCGGCGGACCTCACCGGCGGTGGGTGACCGTTCGGTGAGGTTCCGGCCGGCCATTGTGGCCGGCCGCGCCACCGGCACGGATCGTGCCGTGCGGAAAAAAAGGAAAGGAAGAGAGAGAAATAGGGAGAAAGAGATAGAAGGGGAGACGGCCGCGGCGGCGGCCGACTCCGAGCCGGTCGTCCGCGGCCGAGCCCCTCCGAGATGTGGCCGGCGGCGGCCCTGGCCGCCGACTCAGCCCTTCCCCTGTTTCGTCCAAAACAGGGGAGGCGGGCGAAGAAAAGGGGGGCGCGGGCCGGGCCGTTGGGGTTTGGGCCCTATTGGGCCGTCTCGTGAGCAATTTTTGGGCTGCGATTTGGGCCCTATATTGGGCCGAAAATGAAGAAATAAAAATATGGCCCGATTCGGCATTGATTCTAGTTTCTCGGGATATTTTTATTTCCCCATTCAGGCTTATAAATTGAGAGATATTCGAGCCCAAAGTTGGGCTCAGGATTAGACTGGGTAGACCTTAGGGGATGCTGCATTGTTCCAATTTTTGAGATTTAATTATGGAAATTAATGCTGTAGGTAACCGGATGTCCACATAGCTGATTTACAGTTTGAATTAGTGTACTGAGGTAAGTAAGCCATTTATTATAATTTTCATAATCTATTAAAATATGAAAATTATGGATATATTGCATTATTTAAAAAAAAATAAGGCAAAATGGAATTTTGTTATACAATTGGGTATCTGTTATAATTATATGTGATTACTTATATTTTGCAAAGTAATGGATTATAAATGTGCAAAAATTGAGTGATGTGATTATTTTGGCTTTGCAAAATATACTGGTATTATTGATGTATTTTATGCTATGAATGTACAAACCACTGTATATGTGATATGAGGAGCTTATGCTCATGATGATGCATGATGTGCTACATGCAAATATGATAATGATATGTGTCGCCGCGGTTCTCATATGATGTGAAACGATGTGAAATGCCGAGAGATACGGGACCCACCTCCACAGGGGGAAGATATGTAGAGGACACACGTCTAGAGGATGTGATGTGATTGATATATTGCATAACGCACACACATCTAGAGGATGTGTTGTGATTGATTATGATATATGGCATAACGCTGGTACCAGGACCTTCCTCTTAGGGGACATTAAAGAGTGATACACCAGATGGGTGTTGTAGGGCCGTGGGACACATAAGGAAATAATAATTATATGAATACAGTGGATTTGTTTACATTGCATATTTCAGCATTTATTGTATAATTAAGCTTCCAAAATTATTTGAGCTGATGATATACATGTTTTGATAACATGATGAATGTATTTGAAGTTGAAAGTTTTATATATGGAAATATGGTTTGATAATATCTTGACGAAATGATTATATAATAGTAGGCTTACTTATTGAGTGTAAGCTCATATAAATCTTACAATATTTTTCAGAGCCACAGGACTGAAGAATGGGATCTGGGGTAGTTGGAGCTTCATTCAGAGGAAACTAAGATCCAACATTTTGTTGTAACCCCAGTGACTTATGTATGATGGGCATGTAGCCTAAAACCTATGATTATGATTTGTATTAAGAACCATTTAAATTGGACGATATATATTTATTACCCCTTCTAGTATTAGATGTTATATTTCGGAACGCCTTGCATGCCAGCCATGCGGCGGGTTGCCACCCTTAGATCCAATATAGGGTCTGGGGCGTGACAGTTCATCCTCACACCCTCTCCTCCTCTCTTCTTCGTCTTCTTCTTTGATGGAGATAACATCAAGGAGAGAGGTTTATACCATATGGATGAAATCACTGGTGTTCAATGGGAATGGTTGCACCGTGTATGACTCCAATGGTAGGATTGTTTACAGGGTTGATAACTATGACTGCAAGTGTGGCGATGAAGTGTACTTCATGGATCACAGTGGCAAAGTATTGCTTCAGATACTTAGAAAGGCAAGGATGAGCAGTTATATATATGATTGTGAACTTATATGGTGTAAATTACAATGAGCTAAGTGATCTAACTTCTTTGCCAATCTTGCAGAAATATAGAGTGTTTGGGCTATGGGAAGGCTATAGATGCACTGATTCGGAGCCAGGAGAGAAAAATCCCTGGTTTAGAGTCCAGAAGGCTCGCCGGTTTCTATGGACTGACCGTTCCGGTGAAACCACGGTGAGGCTTGAATGCGGGAAAGACTATAAGATAGATGGGTGGGCAAACAAGTTGGAATACAGGATTATGGACATGGCCGGAGGGCTAGTAGCTGAGGTAAACTCAGTAACTTTCTTTCTTCATAGAATATATAACTTCCATCCCATTAATTAATTTATATCATAAAACACACACCGATAAGAGACATCCTTCCTAAGATCCTACCATTAGATTAATTGTACTTGATTTTGTATCATGAGTGGGCCATTTCTACACTAGTTTATGATGGTAGCTGCAGTATGGTTGAGACTTGAGAGCCAAAACTGATGGAAAGTTGTGGTTTTTTTGAACAGGTAAAGAGGAAGCAAACAGCTTCTGGGGTACCCCTGGGAGAAGATGTTTTAAGTTTGGTGGTGGAGCCCAACGTAGATCATTTGCTTATCATGGGAATCGTGGTAGTTTGTGGTCTAATCAATCACAGATTGTGAAAAGGACTCCTCTTGCTGGCTAAGCCAATGGGAGTTCTTGGTACACTGTTCCCTTTTTTTTTTTCAAAAAAGAAAAAAACTTCACCCTTGATTAATATAGAGCAGCATTTGCTGACTTTGGGAGAACAAGAAGCTAAAAGAGTTTGTATTTGACTGTTGGTTGGGCATAGAAAGGCATCAGTTCAACTCCAGCTTGGAAGTATCCTATTTTATCAATTCATTCATTCATTTGATCCAAATAAATCAATTATATCTATCAGTTATAGACGAGTGCAATGTATATATTCTTTTCCCTCTCTTATTAGTGTATCTGTAGAGAGAGGGCAATTTCTGATTGATTACGTACAGAGATCTTATTACTAAGATTTTTCGATTTCATATGCTATATATTACTCTAACTTAGCTTCTGTACTTTCTTTCCTCTTGTGATGATGATAGAACTTGAATTTATCCTTGAATAGAACATTCATATTTCTAGCTACTTATCATACAAAGATTTAAGGGTAAGGTTAGAAAATTTGTTTCATTATGGATTCTTTTTTTATGAAAGGTAGAGGCTATATATTCAAAATATCTTTTGATCTACTGCCATTCAACCATATGACTTCTAAGAATAAGAATCAAAGAATATTATAAAAAGCAATTGAAGAAGTTTACGATTTTCTAATTCAAAACATGAAAACAACCCCTTATATATGAACGTAAGCTACATATATCTAACCAGTTACCTTTTTTTGTTTGGGTCATACAAAGATATCTTTTGACCTATCCTTGTTTAGGCTACAGCCATTCAACTTTATATATAACTTAAAAGAATAAAATTAAGAATATTCTAATGAAAACAACTGGAGAACTCTAGAATTTCCTGTGACATCAAACGGCTATACCAAGAAACTAGAGATCGAATGGAGGACCATATAATCATAGAACATATAACTCAGTTGTGGCATGCTAAATAAATTAGACAATCTCTAAACAGTTGTCTTTCAGAGACAAAGTAATTTCTTGCTTTGCTAAGAGCATCTTTGCCTCTCTTGAGACCATCTCATATCATAAGATATGGCTAATATGAACTCTCTGTATCTCTAATTAAGAATTTGAAGATTCTTCACCTAGTATAAGTGTAAACTAGCTTCCACATGTGTGGATTCTGATGATACTCTTGCACACACCTACTTGACCATACCACTGACATAAGAAGGTTGTCTTAAAATTAAAAAAAAATTAAAAAAAATTAAAAAAAAAACGTAGAAGCTCTACGTTTATACAGCTGTGAAAATTTGCACAGTAGCTGCTCTGAAAAGTTCTAACACCCAATAGGCCCGTTTCTGTTAACAGTATGCTCTTTGGGGTGTCAGCTGGCAGGGAGATGCTTGTCGAAATGTCAGCTCCTAAGGCCACCAATTTGCTCCAACTTAGCCAGGCCAAAAGAATCCGCCTCTTAAAGGCTGACAAAGAAACTTTCACCACAATTAATGTAAAGCATCAAAATCAAGCTAAATGGATAGGGAAAAAAAAAGAGAAAATAAATTTTCATTATTGTCTTTGTATTATCATTGTTAGGAATCATGGGTTGGTTTCCATTATTTGTATTGTCTAAAATCATAGTACTCCCCAATGAATCTTGTCACTATATAGAAGTTCTAATTAGCCATCCCTAATCTATATCAATCCATCCATTTCTCATTAATTATTTTATATAAAACTATATCAATCTATCACCTCTTAATTATTTCAGTTCTATTTGGTAGCTGTTTCCCAATAACTGATCCAAGCATAGGTTTTACATGGAACTAAACCTCATGATACTCAACAATCTCTCTTTTCTTATGCAAATTAATTTCAAATCTTTCTTGAGTCCAATCTAGTTCTAATCCAGCTTAGAGTGTTTCCGTTTTAATCCAAGAGCCCACTATCTAAACGCAAACTTCTATATAGAAGTGATGAGAGCTACCGATTAGAGCGTTAGAGAAGGCCAATCTAACCTAAAAATTTAATCCATTAAATTTTAAACCCAATCTTTTATATTAATCCAACTACCTCCCATGAGCTATTTCATGTGGAACTAAATCTCACACGTGCTGCCTATCATTTGGATGTGCCCAATGCAATCATTGGATTAAATTCTTTATTTCCATAGTCTTACTTGTAATGAGAAGGGAAAAACCCATAAATGTTCATTGAGACCATAAAAATTGTCACGCCCCAAATTCACCGTCTGATTCAGCCACGTGACACGGCCGCATGAACCCTAAGGCAAGCTCTAGACCATACAAGCCTGATATAAACAATCCATACTATATTCCACAAAAGTTTTATCATTGAAAGAAATAGCAATTATCACAATTTAAAAAAAACTAGGTAAACATCCATTAATGTTATAAACATAAGTTCATTGTTTTCCCTATAATCTTTAGAAAAATTTATTAAAATAGAATTTATATCTATCTAACTAATCATAATAGCTGCAATGTCGCTCCATCCCATCTTATCAAATTAATCACCTCAACCTGTAAAAAAATTTTAACAGATATAATGAGCTCAATAGCCCGTAAGAATCCCCTACATAAAATTTACCTTCTTACATAGCAATTTAATAGATAATCTTTATGGTATAAATATATGATTAAATAAAATCAAACAACCAAATCAATAAATATAGATGCCATCATGCAATCATGTAACACACATCTAATAACTTCAGACTCAACCAGTTATACATTGGATCCAAATCCATCTGGTTTTTAGCTCTAAACTACCATAACCACGTTCTAGCCCGTGGCGGGGCAACCATGATGTCATACTCTAGCCTGTGATGGGCAATACTACCATATTTTTAGCCTGTGATGGGGCCCACGTTGTCACACTCCAGCCTGTGACTGGCAACACTACCATATTTTTAGCCTATGGCAAGACTCTTATATGTTCAGCCTAGAGCATCAACCATTATGCACTCATGCATCACAACCAACACATGGCATGCATATCAATGCATCGCAACTCAACCACATATCAATGCATTGCAACTCAACCACATATCAATGCATTGCAACTCAACCATGATAATAAAAATTTCATAAGTTATAATTAAGCAATATTCATCAACCAAACCACATCAAGAATCAGAAAACAGTACGAAATCCACAATTCACCCAACGTAAATCATAAAAAAACCAACAATTATTATTTATACAATATCGATAAAAATTATGTAGAAGAATTCTTACTTCATAATTTGGCTAATAACCCCTCACTGATGACTCAAATTTAACTCCTCCCTGTCACGCTGGTTGTCCCCTTTAGCTGACACAATTCATATATTTATTTAATTGACAAAAATAAACTTTAATAAAAAATAAAATAAAATAAAAATTAATTTTTCTTCTAGAACCCATCATTGGGTTTGTGCCTCAATCCGAGCACTCACCGTTCTTCTCTCCTCCTTTTTTTTTTTAATCCCCTCACCGCGTTCATCACCTGTGCCTATTTTCTTTTCATCTCTAATGACCCACTAAGGATTTCCTCTCTTTCCTAGCATCCAACGATATCTTAATGATGACACTCCTCAGAAGAAGAGCAAAAGAACAAAGGTTCCTCTTTTCCTCTCTTTTTTCTCTCTATTTCTCTTTTGACCTCTCCTTTCCCTGGCGATGGAGGGCTTTGCTTCCCCCCTCCCCCCCTTTTTTTCTTCTTCTTCTTCTTCTCTCTCTCTATTTCCCTGGCAGCGCTAGGGAGACCCTAAGCCGCCTGCTCCCCTTTTTATTCATGATGCCCCTGTTTCCACGCATAACATACACGTTTTAGTGGGATTGGACCGGTCCACTTTAGGCCAGTCCAATTCCCTGGGCCTTACATTCTTTCCACCTTAAAATAAATTTTGTCCTTGAAATTTTCTTACCAAATACATCAAAGAGTTGAGGATGCTTGTCTTTTACTTCTGACTCCAATTTCCATTGTATCTCACATAAGGTATAGTACGATGGCGTAAAATCTGATCCTTTCTGTCCATAATCCGCACTGGGTATTCATTATAAGTTCGGTCCTCTTGAAGATGCAATGGCTCATGCATTACCACATGATTTAGATCTGGAATATATTTCTTCAACATTGACACATGAAAGACATTGTGTACATTTGACAGAGTTGGTGGCAATGCTAGTCAATATGCCACCTTCCCAACTCTGTCTAAAATCTCAAATGAACCAATGTATATGAGACTCAGTTTACCCCGAAGTTCAAACCTCATCACACCCTTGCTAGGAGAAACTTTCAAGAACACATGATCACCGATTTGAAATTCTAGCTTCCTCCTTCTATTGTCAGCATAACTTTTCTGTCTGCTCTGAGCTGTGCAAAGACGTTCTTGAATTACTTGTAATTTCTCCATAGCTTGTTGCACTAACTCGGGTCCCAAAAATTTTTGCTCACCAACATCATCTCAACAAATTGAAGACCGGCATTTTCTTCTATATAATGCTTCATAAGGAGCCATTTGGATACTAGCCTGATAACTATTGTTATAAGCAAGCTCAATCAAGGCCATATGACTATCCCATGCACCACCCAAATCTATAACACAGGCTCTTTGCATATCCTTCAAGATATGTATGGTCCGTTCTGATTGTCCATCCGTTTATGAATAAAAAGCAGTACTGAAGCTCAACTTGGTGCCAAGTACTTTATGAAGATCTTTTCAAAACTGGGATACAAACCTACTATCCCGATCAGATGCAATAGTCATTGAAACCCCATGCAGCCTCACAAATTGTTCTATGTACATGCATGCCAACCTTTCCAAAGAGAATCCAACCCTAAATGGCAAGAAATAAATAGGCTGATTTGGTCAAACGATCCACAATCACCCATACAACATTACTACTCCGAGGGGTTCTTGGCAAGCCAGTTACAAAGTACATAGTGATATGCTTCCATTTCTACTGAGGAATATCAAAAGACTGCAATGGTCCAGCGGGTCTTTGATGTTCAGCTTTTATCTGTTGAAATACTAAGCACTGAGCAACATGAAGAGCTATGTCCCATTTCATACCCATCCACCAAAAGTTTTTCTTCAAGTCATGGTACATCTTGGTACCTCTAGGATGCATAGTATAGGCCGAATCATGTGCTTCACCCAAAATCTCTTCTTTCAATTCTTTATCATTTGGTACACAAAATATGTCCCCAAATCTCAATGAACCATCATCATGAATTTGAAACTCTATTTGAACACCGATCTCCACCATTTTTATAATCTTTTGTAACTTTGGGTCCTCCTTCTAAGACATCTTAATTCTCTCTATTAAGGTAGGTTGTACTGTAAGTGCAGCAAGTTGAACCTTGGAGTAATATATCTGGACCCCAATACCAGCTCTATCCAAATCCAATAAAATAAGTCTTTGATTAGTTATCAGAGCTGCCAATTCACCCAAAGATTTTCTACTTAAAGCATTGGCCACCACATTAGCCTTCCCTAGATGATAGTTAATGGTCAAATCATAATCCTTTAACAAATTTCAACCATCTTTTCTGCCTCAAATTTAATTCTTTCTGAGTAAAAATGCACTTCAAGCTCTTATGATCAATGAAGACATCACATTGTTCTCTGTACAAGTAATGTCTCCATATTTTTAAAGCAAACACTACCGCTGCTAATTCTAAGTCATGAGTTGGGTAGTTCTGTTCATATAATTTTAATTGTCTAAAGGCATAAGCAATCACCTTTCCATTTTGTATTAATACACATCCAAGTCCTCTACATGATGCATCACTATATATGGTAAACCCTTCAGTTCCAGCTAGAATAGTCAACATCGGGGCCATCGCTAATTGTCTTTTCAACTCTTGGAAGCTCTTCTCACAATCCTCTGTCCATTCAAACTTCACTCGCTTTTGAGTTAAGTGAGTTAGAGGTATGGCAATACAGGAGAATCCTTCAACAAACCTTCGACAGTATCCTGCCAACCCCAAGAAACTGCATACCTTAGACACATTAGAAGGCTTGTTTCATGCAACCACAACTTCCACTTTCTTCGAATCCACTGAAATACCTTTCTTAGAGATTACATGTCTGAAAAAAGCAACACTGTCCAACCAGAATTCATATTTAGATAACTTTGCATAGAGATTCTCTTCCCAAAGTGTTTGTAATACTATCCTCAAATGTTCTCTATGTTCTTGTGAGCCTTTTGAATAGATCAGAATATCATCAATGAACACTACCACAAATCGATCCAAGTAAGATTTGAATACCCGATTCATAAGATCCATAAATGCATCTGATGCATTGGTCAATCCAAAAGGCATAACCAAAAACTCATAATGCCCATATCTCATCCTAAAAGCTATCTTCGGTATATCTTTGGCTTTTATCTTCAATTGATGGTACCCTAATCGAAGATCAACTTTCGAGAATATTTGTGCTTCTTGCAATTGATCAAACAAATCTTCAATTCTTGGTAAGGGATATTTATTTCATACAGTCATTTTATTCAGCTCCCAATAATCTATACATAGCCAAAAACTTCCATCTTTCTTCTTCATAAATAGTACAGAAGCACCCCAAGGGAACACACTTGGTCTGATAATGCCCTTATCTAATAACTCTTGCAACTATTTCTTCAACCCTCTTAATTCTTCTGGAGCCATCTTATATGGGGTCTTTGAAATTGGACCAGTACTAGGAATTAGATCAATAGAGAAATCAATTTCCCTATCCGAAGGTAACCCTGTTAACTCATCTGGAAAAACATTAGAAAACTTGTTCACAACATGAATGTTCTTTGTTCGAAGCTCCATTTGTTGGGTATACAACATTGTAGCTAAATACCCTTCATAACCTTTCCTGAGAAGCTGCTTGGCCTGTAGTGCCGATATCATTTTTAGTTGGGCAGATGACTTGCCACCCATATAGCTAATCTCAGCTTGCTCAGAAATTTGAAATTTCACTATCTTCTCAAAACAATCAATTATAACATGATAAGCTGCTAACCAATCCTTCCCAAAAATCAAATCGAAATCCTTCATTTCTAAAATTAACAAATCTACCTTCATCTCCATATCCTCAATGGTTAATATGCAATCCTTACACATTGACTCCACTAACATAATATCTCCACTTGGTGTAGAGACACACATCTCAACTTCTAATGGTATAGGTGTTAACTTGCTACTTTTAACAAAATAAGAAGATATAAAGGAATGTGTAGCACTCGGATCAAATAATGCACACATTGTATGGGATAATAACTTAATCATACCTATCACCGTAGCATTTAAGGCATTAGCATCTAGCTCTGAGAGTGCATAGATATGCCCTTGAGCTTGAGGTTTTTGCGGTACCTCTCCCGATTGTGGTGCTACTGAAGACTCTAGTTTTTCTTATGATTCTTTCCCCTTGGGACACTTTGCTGCTATGTGACCTGGTTGTCTACATGTGTAGTACCTCTTCTGTGATAGCCCGCAATCTCTTAGAAAATATGGTCCTTCACAACTGAAACACTTGACTTCACCTTTATTTGATGTCCCATCACCTGAGGATGCTTTGTTATGCCTCTTTGTATTAAAGTTTTTCTTGTCTTGGCCTTGAAAATTTTCAAACCTACCTCTTTTCTTCATAGTCCTCTCATTTGCAGCTTATGTATCATTAAAGTCCTTTTCTATCACTAAAGCCTTGTTCACCACCTCCTTATAGGTGGTCAACTCAAAAGCAGCCACTCATTGTTAGATCGTATCCCTAAGTCCAATTTCATACTTATGAGCCCAAATAATTTTCTCTACAACTACTGTGAGTGCATACCTCAATAATTCTTCAAACTTGGTAGTATATTGTGCTACTGTCATACTGCCTTGGTTAAGAAGATCAAACTCTCAAAACTAAAGGAATCTAATACTATAAGAAAAATATTTTTCATAGAAAACCTTTTTAAATTTCCCTCAGGTGTGCGGTGCATCATTAAGGCCAAGTTTTTCTTTCTCTGTCTCTCACCAATCAGCTGCCTCACCAAGCAATATGAAGGTCGTAAAATTGGCCTTTTCCTTCTCTGGACATTTCAAGGCCTAGAAGACCGAGTCATCCTTGTACCTCGACAAGACCGAGTTATCTTCATACTTTGGTAAGACCGAGCCATTCTTATGCCCTGGCAGAACCGAGCTATCTCCATACCTCGGCAAGATCAAGCTATCTCCATGCATCGGTAGAATCGAGAAACCCTTCTTTTCGGCTCAGGCACCCTAATCACCTCGCGCTACGCTGAGAATTATGGAAGATGAACCACCCCAATCACACGAATCTCGTAACAATCTTTCAAAAATGGGAATGAGGAGTCAAACATGCCCTCTGACCGTAATTAGCAAAATTTTAAATCCCTAATCAGCTGACAGGATTCTAATCACATCAGCTCCCAACACCCCAAAAAGAAAACAGAAATTATATATGGACTAACACTCATGAATAACTGAATATTGAAGCACCAATCGGTCATCAATCCTCGTAACCGATAAGATTTGAATCATAACGGTCCCGTAACTAATCAGATTTCAATCATACCGCTTTTAGCTTCGTAAAATGCGCCTAAGAAATCAGGTAACAACCTGCCATCATCCCAGTAGTCCATAAATACTAAGTCCCAAAATCCCTTTAGGTATGCAAAAACTAACTCAAAAAACTTTAGCAGAATTCAGAGCTCTTGGAAGGCCATCCATGAGAGATCCTTCTGCTGGAGCCTTCTCCTCCCTTCTATTTGCCAAGAATCTTTACTGACTTGGACGTCGGAGGATCTTTCGCAGGGAGCACACGAGCATCGGAGGGTCTTCCGCAGGGACCATCTCCTGTGCTCCTTGCATGAAGACTATCTTGCAGGTTCAACAGAACGAAAGATAGATCACTATCCAGATCCTGACGTGCGCCGGCCCCCAACCGAAGAACGAAATTCCACATCAACACACACACACACACACACATATATATATATAACACAAAATGTGTACTATATTGTATGACAAAGAAACTTTCACCACAATTCCAACTTAGCCAGGCCAAAAGAATGCGCCTCTTAAAGGCTGACAAAGAAACTTTCACCACAATTAATGTAAACTTTCACCACAATTGGTGCCAAGTACTTTATGAAGATCTTTTCAAAACTGGGATACAAACCTATTATCCCGATCAGATGCAATAGTCATTGAAACCCCATGCAGCCTCACAAATTGTTCTATGTACATGCATGCCAACCTTTCCAAAGAGAATCCAACCCTAAATGGCAAGAAATAGGCTGATTTGGTCAACCGATCCACAATCACCCATACAACATTACTACTCCGAGGGTTCTTGGCAAGCCAGTTACAAAGTACATAGTGATATGCTTCCATTTCTACTGAGGAATATCAAAAGACTGCAATGGTCCAGCGGGTCTTTGATGTTCAGCTTTTACCTGTTGACATACTAATTAAGCACTGAGCAACATGAAGAGCTATGTCTCATTTCATACCCATCCACCAAAGTTTTTCTTCAAGTCATGGTACATCTTGGTACCTCTAGGATGCATAGTATAGGCCGAATCATGTGCTTCACCCAAAATCTCTTCTTTCAATTCTTTATCATTTGGTACACAAAATATGTCCCCAAATCTCAATGAACCATCATCATGAATTTGAAACTTTGTTTGAACACCGATCTCCACCATTTTTATAATCTTTTGTAACTTTGGGTCCTCCTTCTAAGACATCTTAATTCTCTCTATTAAGGTAGGTTGTACTGTAAGTGCAGCAAGTTGAACCTTGGAGTAATATCTGGACCCCAATACCAGCTCTATCCAAATCCAATAAAATAAGTCTTTGATTAGTTATCAGAGCTGCCAATTCACCCAAAGATTTTCTACTTAAAGCATTGGCCACCATATTAGCCTTCCCTAGATGATAGTTAATGGTCAAATCATAATCCTTTAACAAATTTCAACCATCTTTTCTGCCTCAAATTTAATTCTTTCTGAGTAAAATGCACTTCAAGCTCTTATGATCAATGAAGACATCACATTGTTCTCTGTACAAGTAATGTCTTCATATTTTTAAAGCAAACACTACCGCTGCTAATTCTAAGTCATGAGTTGGGTAGTTCTGTTCATATAATTTTAATTGTCTAAAGGCATAAGCAATCACCTTTCCATTTGCATTAATACACATCCAAGTCCTCTACATGATGCATCACTATATATGGTAAACCCTTTAGTTCCAGCTAGAATAGTCAACATCGGGGCCATCGCTAATCGTCTTTTCAACTCTTGGAAGCTCTTCTCACAATCCTCTGTCCATTCAAACTTCACTCGCTTTTGAGTTAAGTGAGTTAGAGGTATGGCAATACAGGAGAATCCTTCAACAAACCTTCAACAGTATCCTGCCAACCCCAAGAAACTACATACCTCAGACACATTAGAAGGCTTGTTTCATGCAACCACAACTTCCACTTTCTTCGAATCCACTGAAATACCTTTCTTAGAGATTACATGTCTGACAAAAGCAACACTGTCCAACCAGAATTCATATTTAGATAACTTTGCATGGAGATTCTCTTCCCAAAGTGTTTGTAATACTATCCTCAAATATTCTCTATGTTCTTGTGAGCCTTTTGAATAGATCAGAATATCATCAATGAACACTACCACAAATCGATCCAAGTAAGATTTGAATACCCGATTCATAAGATCCATAAATGCATCTGATGCATTGGTCAATCCAAAAGGCATAACCAAAAACTCATAATGCCCATATCTCATCCTAAAAGCTATCTTCGGTATATCTTCGGCTTTTATCTTCATTGATGGTACCCTAATCGAAGATCAACTTTTGAGAATATTTGTGCTTCTTGCAATTGATCAAACAAATCTTTAATTCTTGGTAAGGGATATTTATTTCGTACAGTCATTTTATTCAGCTCCCAATAATCTATACATAGCCAAAAACTTCCATCTTTCTTCTTCATAAATAGTACAGAAGCACCCCAAGGGGACACACTTGGTCTGATAATGCCCTTATCTAATAACTCTTGCAACTATTTCTTCAACCCTCTTAATTCTTCTGGAGCCATCTTATATGGGGTCTTTGAAATTGGACCAGTACTAGGAATTAGATCAGTAGAGAAATCAATCTCCCTATCCGAAGGTAACCCTGTTAACTCATCTGGAAAAACATTAGAAAACTTGTTCACAACATGAATGTTCTTTGTTCGAAGCTCCATTTGTTGGGTATACAACATTGTAGCTAAATACCCTTCACAACCTTTCCTGAGAAGCTGCTTGGCCTGTAGTGCCGATATCATTTTTAGTTGGGCAGATGACTTGCCACCCATATAGCTAAACTCAGCTTGCTCAGAAATTTGAAATTTCACTATCTTCTCAAAACAATCAATTATAACATGATAAGCTGCTAACCAATCCTTCCCAAGAATCAAATCGAAATCCTTCATTTCTAAAATTAACAAATCTACCTTCATCTCCATATCCTCAATGGTTAATATGCAATCCTTACACATTGACTCCACTAACATAATATCTCCACTTGGTGTAGAGACACACATCTCAACTTCTAATGGTATAGGTGTTAACTTGCTACTTTTAACAAAATAAGCAGATATAAAGGAATGTGTAGCACTCGGATCAAATAATGCACACATTGTATGGGATAATAACTTAATCATACCTATCACCGTAGCATTTAAGGCATTAGCATCTGGCTCTGAGAGTGCATAGATACGCCCTTGAGCTTGAGGTTTTTGCGGTACCTCCCCCGATTGTGGTGCTACTGAAGACTCTAGTTTTTCTTATGATTCTTTCCCCTTGGGACACTTTGCTGCTATGTGACCTGGTTGTCTACATGTGTAGCACCTCTTCTGTGATAGCCCGCAATCTCTTAGAAAATATGGTCCTTCACAACTGAAACACTTGACTTCACCTTTATTTGATGTCCCATCACCTGAGGATGCTTTGTTATGCCTCTTTGTATTAAAGTTTTTCTTGTCTTGGCCTTGAAATTTTTCAAACCTACCTCTTTTCTTCATAGTCCTCTCCTTTGCAGCTTATGTATCATTAAAGTCCTTTTCTATCACTAAAGCCTTGTTCACCACCTCCTTATAGGTGGTCAACTCAAAAGCAGCCACTCATTGTTAGATCGTATCCCTAAGTCCAATTTCATACTTATGAGCCCAAATAATTTTCTCTACAACTACTGTGAGTGCATACCTCAATAATTCTTCAAACTTGGTAGTATATTGTGCTACTGTCATACTGCCTTGGTTAAGACGATCAAACTCTCAAACTAAAGTAATCTAATACTATGAGAAAAATATTTTTCATAGAAAACCTTTTTAAATTTCCCTCAGGTGTGCGGTGCATCATTAGGGCCAAGTTTTTCTTTCTCTGTCTCTCACCAATCAGCTGCCTCACCAAGCAATATGAAGGTCGCAAAGTTGGCCTTTTCCTTCTCTGGACATTTCAAGGCCTGGAAGACCTTCTCAATCTCTTTCAACCAACTCTTAGCCTCCATAGGGTCAGTAATGCCCTTGAAAGCCAACGGTGCATACTTTTTGAACTCGGTCAGGTTAACTCGATGCTCAGGTTGAGTTCTAGGATCCCATAGTTGCTGTTGTAGTTGTTGCTACTACAATTGTTGCTGCAAGAATCACTGTTGTTGCTGCTGTTGCTGCTCCATCATCTTCATCATATCTGCCCTTGATGCAGCTTGTTCTTGCAGTAGAATATCTAGTAACTGGGTAGTAATCACATGCTCACTGGGCTGTACCCTAGGTTCCTCCTATTTCTTGCTCCTGATGCCTCTGCTTCTATGGTTCCCACTCTAGAGGCATTAGGAACTTTAGTGGTGGGGACCACAGGGGGCTCCTTCTGGCACAAACCCCGCACTATTGAGGCTGTATCACTTCCTTGTGATTGCGAGAGCTCCCACGCAGTTGTGCCATTAGCGAATCGGGTTGGCCTTCTAGGTCAACCACGTCCTCTACCTTGAGCCATATCAACCTTTATACAACAAGATTCGATTTTTAATTTAATATCATATATCAATCTAAATTAATTCACATTTTAAAACTTTCAATTCAAATAAGATTTAAAAATTTTCCCCCACCTACTCTCACTTTGATCCTAAATCTTAGAATCCTGAATGATTATAAACCTAAGTCTGATACCACTTCTGTCATGCCCCAAATTCATCACCTGATTCGACCACGTGACACGGCCACATGAACCCTAAGGCAAGCCCTAGAGATCATGCAAGGCCTGATATAAACAATCCATACTATATTCTACAAAAATTTTATCATTTTAAAAAATAGTAATTATCATAATTTAAAAAAAACTGGGTAAACATCCACTAATGTCATAAACATAAGTTTATTATTTTTCCTACAATGTTTAGAAAAATTTATTAAAATAGAATTTATATCTATCTAACTAATCGCAATAGCTGCAACGTCGCTCCATCCCATCCTATCAAATTAATCATCTCAACCTGTAAAAAATTTTAACGGATATAATGAGCTCAACAGCCCCGCAAGAATCCCCTACATAAAATTTACCTTCTTATATAGTAATTTAATAGATAATCTTTATGGTATAAATACATGATTAAGTAAAACCAAACTATCAAATCAATAAATATAGATGCCATCATGCAATCATGTAACACACATCTAATAACTTCAGACTCAACCAGTCATACATTGGATCTAAATCCATCTGGTTTTTAGCTCTAGACTACCATAACCACGTTCCAGCCCGTGGCGGGACAACCACGATGTCACACTTCAACCTGTGATGGGCAATACTACCATATTTTCAGCCTATGATGGGGCCTACATTGTTACACTCCAACCTATGACTGGCAACACTACCATATTTCTAGCCTATGGCAAGGCTCTCATATGGCCAGCCTAGAGCATCAACCATCATGCACTCATGCATCACAACCAATACATAACATGCATATCAACGCATCGCAACTTAACCGCATATCAATGCATCGCAACTCAACCATGACAATAAAAATTTCATAAGTCATAATTAGACAATATTCATTAACCAAACCACACCAAGAATCAGAAAATAGCACAAAATCCATAATTCACTCAACGTAAATCATAAAAAAAACCAACAATTATTATTTATACAATACCGATAAAAATTATGTAGGAAAATTCTTACTTCATAATTTAGCTAATAACCCCTCACTGACAATTCAAATTTAACTACTCCTTGTCACGCTGGTTGTCCCATTTAGCCGACATAATTCATATATTTTATTTAATTGATAAAAAGAAACTTTAATAAAAAATAAAATAAAATAAAAATTATTTTTTTTAAGACCCATCATTGGGTCTATGCCGCAATCGGAGCACTCACCCTTCTCTTCTTCCTCCCTCCTTTTTTTTTAATCCCTTCATCGCGTTCATCATTTGTGCCTATTTTGTTTCCATCTCTAATGACACTAAGGACTTACTTCTCTTTCCTAGCGTCCAATGATATCCTAACGATGTCACTCCTCGAAAGAAGAGCAAAGGAACAGAGGTTCTCTTTTCCTTTCTTTTTTTCTCTATTTCTCTTTTGACATCTCCTTTCCCTAGCGATGGAGGGCTTTGCTTTCCCCCAACCCCCCTTTTTTTCTCTTCTTCTTCTTCTTCTTCTCTCTCTCTCTTTTTCCCTGGCGGTGCTAGGGAGACCCTAAGCCGCCTGCTCCCCTTTTATTCATGCTGCCCCTATTTCCACACGTAACATACGCATTTTAGCATGATTGGACCGGTCCACTTTGAGCCGATCCAATTCCATGGGCCTTACAAAATGGAAGAAAGGTGTACTTCCTTGCATCAACTGCTTTATTTTGAGTTCTAATATCTTCTCGATCTTGGATAAAATTTGTAATTCAAATCACATCCATCCTAAATATGATGTTCCTGTATATTTTATGGATATTCTATGATAGATTCAAACCTCAAACCCCATGGTAAGCCCCTATTGTTTATCAAAAATAACCCCTCTTCAGTTCTCCTATTCCCTCTTTTGAATGTTAAAATGATACAATCGCTTGCTAACTTGTTATACAAGTTTAAGTTGGCACCACCTCCTAAAAAAGCTTTTCATAGTTGCATCAGATATCTAGCGGAGAATATTAGCTTCAGCGAGATTTTCTTAGGAAATTTTGGAGGCTAACTATCTTCGGTTATCATTGTTTGATAAAAAAGTGAACCAATAATTTTTACTCCAAAAGGAAAAAAAAGAGTCCTCTATTTATCTGACCTTTAAAAAATATTTTAAAAATATTTTTTATGTGATTAGATAGCTGACTAAATTATTTATGATTTTTTTTACTCTTCTTTTTTTTCTTTTCTAAATCACTTCTTGAAAGATAGAAATTATTAAGCCGATAAATATTGTTGGCACTTGCTTTGTTAGCTTAAATTTTAAGATTAATCACTTAGTTGGCATAGCATTAGGGCTTACCCTTGCTCAAGATTATTTGTATGAATTTTTTTATTTTAACAATTTATCTAATTATCTATGATTATCTATTATTCTGTCCTATTTTGTTTTGACATGTTATCTCTCCAATTGTATCATGAAAGGTGATTAATAAATAATCATCTTTTACAAACAATTAAATAAACTATATTTAATTATCAAAAGAAAAAAAAATTAGAGATGACAAAAAGAAAATACCATAACAACCTTTCTCTCGAATCAACTCAAAATCTACTCATAAACTTGGTATTAAGAATCAAATAGTATGTTTAATTTTTTTTATTCTAATAGTTATTACAATGATTTTAGGCTTGAAAATTTTCAAACCTACCTCTTTTCTTCATAGTTCTCTCCTTTGCAGCTTGTGTATCATAAAAGCCCTTTTCTATCACCAAAGCCTTATTCACAACCTCCTTATAGGTAGTCAACTCAAAAGGAGCCACTCGTTGTCGGATCGGGTCCCTAAGTCCATTTTCATACTTATGAGCCCGAATAATTTCCTCTGCTACTACTATGGGTGCATACCTCAACAATTCTTCAATCCTGGTAGTATATTGTGCCACTGTCATACTGCCTTGGTTAAGACGATCAAACTCTCGAAACTTCTGGAATCTAACACTCTGAGAAAAATATTTTTTATAGAAAACCTTTTTAAATTCCCCCAAGGTGTGCAGTGCATCATTAAGGCTAAGTTTTTCTTTCTGTCTCCCACCAATCAGCTGTCTCATCAAGCAATGTGAAGGTTGCAAAGTTGACCTTTTCCTCCTCAGAACATTTCAAGGCCTGGAAGACCTTCTCAATCTCTTTCAACCAACTCTCAGCCTCCATAGGGTCAGTAGTGCCCTTGAAAGCCAACAGTATGTACTTCTTGAACTCAGTCAGGTTAACTCGACGCTCAGGTTGAGTTCTGGGATCCCATAGTTGCTGTTGTAGTTGTTGCTACTACAATTGTTGCTGCAAGAATCACTGTTATTGCTGTTGTTGCAGCTCCATCATCTTCATCATATCTCCCTTTGATGCAGCTTGTTGTTGCAGCAGAATATCTAGTAACTGGACAATAGTCACATGCTCACTGGGCTGTACCCTAGGTTCATCCGCATTTCGTGCTCCTGATATCCCTGCTTCTATGGTTCCCACTCTAGGGGCATTAGGAACTTTAGTGGTGGAAACCATAGGGGGCTCCTCCTAGCATAAACCCCACACTGTTGAGGCTATATCACTTCCTTGTGATTGCAAGAGCTCTCACGCAGTTGTGCCATCAGCGAATTGGGTTGGCCTTCTAGGTCGACCACGTCCTCTACCTTGAACCATATCAACCTTTATACAACAAGGTTCAGTTTTTAATTTAATATTCACATATCAATCTAAATTAATTCATATTTCAAAACTTTCAATTCAAATAAGATTTAAAAATTTTCTCCCACCCACTCTCACTTCGATCCTAAATCCTAGAATCCAGAATGATCATAAACCTAAGCTCTAATACCACTTCTATCACGCCCCAAATCCACCATCTAATTCAGTCATATGACACGGCCGCATGAACCCTAAGGCAAGCCCTAGAAACTATGCAAGGCCTGATATAAACAATTTATACTATATTCCATAAAAAATTTATCATTTAAAGAAATAGCAATTATCATAATTATAAAAAAAACTGGGTAAATATCCACTAATGTCATAAACATAGTTCATTATTTTTTCTACCATCTTTAGAAAAATTTATTAAAATAGAATTTATATCTATCTAACTAATTGCAATCGTTGCATCCCATCCTATCAAATTAATCATCTTAACCTATAAAAAATATTTCAACAGATATAATGAGCTCAACAGCTCTATAAGAATCCCCTACATAAAATTTATCTCACTACAAGAAAATAATGAAATAGCGACGCAATTTTAGCAACGCAATTATGCATCGCTAAAATTGCAACTACATTGCGATGCCTCCGCGTCAAAAAAACATTGCGATGCAAATAGCGACGCATTAGCGACTGAATAAATCATAAAATTAAAAAAAAATTTAAATTTAGCGATGCAAAAATGCATCGCAATATTTATAAAATGTATTTTTTTAAAATATTATTAAAGGAATAAAATATTGCAACGCAGATAAGTGCGTCACAATGTTTTTAAAAAAATTAATTATGTTAAATAGCGACGCATTAGCGATGCAATAAACATAAAATAAGAAAAAATATATTTAATATAGCGACGCAAAAATTGTATCACAAATATTAATAAAAAAATTATTTTTTATAAAATATAATTATGAAATAAAAATATTGCGATGCCACTCAGTGTGTCGTAATATATTTGAAAAACATAATAATTTTATATAGCGACGCATTAGCGATGCAATAGACCAAAAAATTATAAAAATTAATTTTAATTTAGTGACGCATTAATTGCGTCACAATTATTTTAAATGAAATTAATTTGTATAAATATTAATATAAAAAAAATTATTGCGACGCAAAATAGTGCGTCGCAATTTTTTTAAAAAAACTTAATTTTTTTAAATAGCGACGCATTAGCGA
>UESW01003893.1:1256463-1338444 GCA_900491605.1 Calamus simplicifolius
CGCCCCCCCCCCCCATTTTGTTCTCCGGCCACGGCCACTGCCATGGCCGGCAGTGGCCTGGCCACGGTGGTCAGGCCACTGTCAAAAAAAAAATGGTAACAGGGGGGTGGGGAAACCCCCCCCCCCCATTTTGTCTCTCCGGCCACGGCCCTGCCGTGGCCGGCAGTGGCCTAGCCACGGTGGCCAGGCCACTGTCAAAAAAAAAAAAATTTGGTAACAGGGGGGTGGGGAAACCCCCCCCCCCCCCCCATTTTGTCTTTTCTGGCCACGGCCGAGGCCGCGGCCGGACAAGGTGGCTACGGCCGCTGCCGTGGCGGCAGTGGCCTGGCCACGGTGGCCAGGCCACTGTCAAGAAAAAAAAATGGTAACAGAGGGGTGGGGAAACCCCCCCCCCCATTTGTCTTCTCGGCCACTGCCGTGGCTGCGGCCCGGAGAAGCCGGCCATAGCCCCTGCCGTGGCCGTCTTCTACGGCCGCTGTCGTGGCCGTTCTCCGGCCACGGCCGCTGCCGTGGCCGCCAGTAGCCTGGCCACGGTGGCCAGGCCACTATCAAAAAAAAATGGTAAGTGGGGGGAAACCCATTTTGTCTTCTCCGGCCACGGCCACGGTGGCCAGGCCGTAGTCCAAAAAAAAAAAAAAGTTAGGGGGGGGCCACGGTGACTAAACAAATAAAATAAAAATAAAAAAGTAACAGCTATGGGCTTTCCCCACCCCCGGTCCCTTCAATTAAAAAAAATAACACTCATTAAAAAAATTAACAAAAAATTAGATCTCATATTTTATTATTTTTAAAAATATTTTCAAATAATTTGATGATAAATATAAAAAAAATTTATAAGATTAATTATAAATTAATTAATTTATGTCATAGTCAGAGCTCTTTGGATAGACTGATTGTTATGTCTTGATTATGCAATAATATTTGTAATGCTAGATAGAAAGTCTTGTTGTTTTATTTAATTTGCATAATATTTATGCATAATTAATCTAAGCAGAATGTTTATGCAATAATATTTTGTGCATTTGTAGTTATTTACAATTGTTATGTCTTGATTATTTACATTCTGCTGCAACTGAATGATGCATTAAATATGTAATGCTAGATAGAAAGTCTTGTTGTAATATTATTTAATTTTCAGCAACAAATTAGTAGTTTTAATGATTTATATTTTAGTCTTCACAATATTTGTATTCGACACAATCTTAAGAAGTCAGTGACTATATATAGAACACTATTCCTATATATGTATAATTGACAAGAAGTTAAGAAGTCAGTGAAACTGAATCGCAATCCGATACAGCATCGGATGTTGAACAAACATTTCACGAAACAAATGACACCATAGAGGTTTTTAAAATTTAACTTTTTTTATAAGTGTTAAATTTTTACATAGTCAATCATTAATCGTAATTTAATTGTATGAATCTTTAGTATTTTCCGTATGACGGGCAAGGTAGATCTACCGACGACAGACGGAGTGAGCAGGGGACGTAGCCCTGCTATATCAGATCACATGAGCGTCGGAGATGGAGAGTTTGGATCTCCAGCAGTCGCACAGCCTTCGATCTCTCCAGCATTACCATCCAGCCGATCGGCACAACCTCCGAGAGTTCTTCCACCATCAGCCGCACCGTACTTCGACTTGATGCTCATGGGCTGAAGTATATACTAATTAAAAATATATGTTTATGTTTTAGTTAATTACTTATAAACATGCATTTTTTAACAGATTCATTGAGCAGCATCATGTATCCAGCCACATCAGCGCCGTATTTCAGAGGCGTGCAGATCCCAGTGGCTATGATTGGCACCACGTATCTCCAGCCACGAGGGAGTTTATTTTTCTGAGTTTCAGGTAAACTTATTAAATACAATTATCACTGATATAAATTTCTTAAACTTAATACAATAAATTCAGAAACTAACTGTTTATTTTAATGCAGAAAAAGTTTACGTGGGATCCTGCCAGCCATGATGCCATTAGGGCAGCATGGGAGGCTCTAACGGGACGCCGATACTCCGACATGCTTCATCGTTGGAGGTCATCGGGTCAGCGTCATGCGCACATGCCAGAGGGTATTTGGCACGAGTGGCAGTAGGCCTGGCAGTCCGATGGCTGGCGCAGGAGGTCCGTATCAGCCAGCACGAACCACCGATCTAAGAAGGGCGGTCCTGGCACGGGTCTCTCCTGCCATACTTCGGGCTTCATTTCGATTCAGAGCACATACGGCGTATGGTAAGAAAACATAAATATTTTAATTACTATTTTAGTTTTTACAAATATTTGTATTAATATCATTTTTTTTAATGTTATAGTCTGAGCAGGAGGGCGGAGATCCTGGTGAGTTTCGTCTATTCAGGCGACACACACCAGGAGGGACGGTTCCTGGGTTGACACGCGATCACGGAGGTTGCAGTAAGAAATTAGATTTATATAGTATCTGTTTAATTTCTAAAATTTTATTTTGAGAAATTTATTAACTCATTTATTGTTGATTTCATAATTTAAGACACGAGTCGAGGAGCTTCGCTCCCAGGCATCGCAGGTCGACTCTATGATGGGGAGACGCCCGTCGAACTCTCAGCAGAGGAGAGTCAGCGTGTGTTTTTGGAGGCTGTTGGTGCCCAGCCGCGAGACTGCAGGGTCTATGGTCTGGGCACTAGAGCTCTACATATTTTCCCCATCAGCCTCCAGCTCGCGAGTTTCTGGTGATCTTCCTCCCGAGCGTTTACACGACCTTCGGAGATCTATTGCAGAGGAGGTTCGGCAGGAGGTCGAGCAGGATTTCGAGGATCGTATGCGAGGCCGGGATCAGGAGATTGCAGACATGCGAGATGAGATGCATTATTTGCAGGATATGGTTAGCCGCTTGTCGCAGAGTCTCCAGCCTCCACAGCCTCCACGTGATCGCTCAGATTCTTGATGTTTTTTTTTCTTTTTTTATATTGTACATGAAAACTTCAAAATTTTAATATATGAATTATTTTTGGAAATTAAATGATTATTGTTTGGATCAATATGAGTGAAGAATGTTTCGATCAATATTTAAATGTAACGAAATTATATTAACCATTTTTTTTAAATTTTTATTTTTAAAAAAATATTTATTTAGCGATGCATTAGCGACTGCAATTGCATCGCTAATATTTTAAAATATTATTATTAAATATTACGACACAATGACCTAGCATCGCAATAATTTAAAAAAAATTAATAGCGACGCATTAGCGACTCAAATTGAGTCGCTATTATATCTAAAATATTTTTAATAAATATTGCGACGCAATGACCTTGCGTCGCAATATTTTAAAAAAATTTATTTGTGACGCTTTAGCGACGCAAATTGCATCGCTATTATATCAAAATATTATTATTAAATATTGCGATGCAACTAAATGCGTCGCAATATTGCGACGCAATTGAGTGCATCGTAATATTTAATAATAATTTTAAATATTATAATTTAATTTTTGATTTAGCGATGCATTTGGATGCGTCGCAATATTGCGACGCAATGTTGCATCGCAGAGAGTCAATATTGCGAGGCAATTGCGACAAATGGATATTGCGACGGACATCTGAGCGACGCCGTCATTGCGTCGCTTTGCGTCGCAATAGCATGTTTAGCGACGCAATTGCGACGCATTTGGGCGTCGCAATATTTTATTTTTCTTGTATTGTCTTCTTACATACCAATTTAATAGATAATATTTATAATATAAATACATGACTAAGTAAAACCAAACTACCAAATCAATAAATATAGATGCCATCATGCAATTATGTAACACACATCTAAAAACTTCAGACTCAAACAGTCATACATTGGATCCAAATCCATCTGGTTTTTAGCTCTAGACTATCATAACCACATTCCAGCCATGGTAGGGCAACCACGATGTCACACTCTAGCCTGTGATGGACAACACTACCATATTTTTAGCCTATGGTGGGGCCTACGTTGTCACACTCCAATCTGTGACTGGCAACACTACCATATTTCTAGCCTATGGCAAGGTTCTTATATGGTCAGCCTAGAGCATCAACCATCATGCACTCATTTATCATAACCAACACATGACATGCATATCAATGCATCGGAACTCAACCACATATCAATGCATCGCAACTCAACCACATATCAATGCATCGCAACTCAACCATGACAATAAAAATTTCATAAGTCATAATTAGACAATATTCATCAACCAAACCACACCAAGAATCAGAAAACAGCACGAAATCCATAATTCACCCTACGTAAATCATAAAAAAAATAACAATTATTATTTATACAATACCGATAAAAATTATGTAGGAGAATTCGTACTTCACAATTCAGCTAACAATCCCTTACTGACGACTCAAATTTAACTACTTGCTGTCACGCTGGTTGTCCCCTTCAGCTGACATAATTCACATATTTTATTTAATTGACAGAAATAAGCTTTAATAAAAAATAAAATAAAATAAAATTAATTTTTCTTTTAAAATCTATCATTAGGTCTGTGCTGTAATCTAAGCACTCACCCTTCTCCTCTTTCCCTCCTTCCCCCTCTTTTTTTTTAATCCCTTCACCGCGTTCATCATTTGTGCCTTTTTCTTTCCATCTCTAATGACCTATTATGGACTTACCTCTCTTTTCTAGCATCCAATGATATTCTGACGATGGCACTCCTCGGAGAAAGAGCAAAGGAACAAAAGTTCCTCTTTTCTCTTTTTTTTCTCTCTATTTCTCTTTTGACTCTCCTTTCCATAGCGATGGAGGGCTTTGCTTCCCCCCCTCTCCCCGCCCCTTTTTATCCTCTTCTCTCTTCTTCTTCTTCTCTCTTCCTTTTTTTTCCCTGATGGTGCTAGGGAGACCCTAAGCCGCCTGCTCCCCTTTTTATTCACGCTGCCCCTGTTTCCACCCGTAACATACGCATTTTAGCGGGATTGGACCGATCCACTTTGGGCCGGTCCAATTCCATGGGCCTTACAAAATGGAAGAAGGTGTACTTCCTTGCATCAACTGCTTTATTTTAAGCTCTAATTTCTTTTCGATCTTGGATAAAATTTGTAACTCAAAATCACATCCATCCTAAATATGATGTTCATGTATATTTTATGGATATTCTATGATAGATTCAAACCTCAAACCCCATGGTAAGCCCCTATTGTTTATTAAAATAATCCCTCTTCAGTTCTCCTATATTCCCTCTTTTTGAATGTTAAAATGATACAATCCCTTGCTAACTTGTTATACGAGTTTAAGTTGGCACCACCTCCTGAAAAAGCTTTTCATAGCTGCATCAGAGATCTAGCGGAGAATATTAGCTTCAGCAAGATTTTCTTAGGAGATTTTGGAGGCTAACTATCTCTGGTTATCTTTGTTTGATAAAAAAGTGAACCAATGATTTTTACTCCAAAAAAAAAAAAAAAAAGAGTCCTCTATTTATCTGACCTTTACAAAATATTTTAAAAATATTTTATGTGATTAGATAGCTGACTAAATTATTTATGATTTTTTTTACTCTTCTTTTTTTTTCTAAATCACTTCTTGAAAGACGAGAAATTATTAAGCTGATAAATATTGCCGGCACTTGCTCTGTTGATCTATTTATTGATTTTGATGATTAGTAAAGGAATTGAGTATATTTATTTGATTACTAATGGATTTTATAAGTGTTTCAGGACTTAAATTTATTTGATCAATTTAAAGGAATTAAGAAATGAATTTTGAATCAAATACAAATCAGAGATTTCAAAGTTTCAGAGCTTGGAGTCGACACCTAGAAAACTGGAGCCGACCCCATGGCCAATTCAATTTTAATCTGATTTTTGATACAATCCGGAGCCGACACCTAGAGTTTCGGAGCCGACACCTAGAGTTTCGGAGTCGACACTTACAGTGTCTGGAGCCGACTCCGATGCGGGGACAGAACGCTTATTTTTTGAGCATCCTGGAGCCGACACCTACAGTTTTGGGAGCCGACACCTGACGATGGCGAGCCGACACTTACTTTTTCGGAGCCGACTCCTCAACGAACTCGAAATTTCTATTTTTGGTAAAACGATCTGGAGCCGACACCTGAAAAGTTGGAGCCGACTCCAACCTGACTGGGACGAAATTTAAAATGCCAGATCAGCTCTAACGGTAATATTTCCTTTTTACCTAATTTCTAACGGATATATTTTGTTTCCAGGTACACTCCAACGGCTAGTTTCATCCCAAAAATGGATTGAAGAAAATCTATAAAAAGGGGAAAAACACCCGTTTGAAAAAAAGAGAAAAGAAACGGAAAAGAAAATATTTCAAATCAAAAATCCGAGAAACCCTGAGCCTGAAATCCAAGAGAAAAGCTTTCAAACTCAAATCCTTCCACTCCAAAAAGCTCAAAGAGGAATCCAAGGCGCTCAAATCAAAAATCGGTGGATTTCCAAATTGAAGAAAAAGCTCTGTTTCTTCCATTTCAATCTTCTCAACTGCAACGACTGTGAGGGATTAAAGCTGAGGCTTGATTCATCATTCCAAAGGGAGAAGAGGAAAAGAAGAAAAGAAGAAAAGCTCAAAGCCAAACAACTTCAAATCAGGCTTTTCTAAACTTGTTTACTTATTTTTGAATATTTGCTCATTGAGGAGCTGTGTATCTTTGAAAAACTATATTCTTTTTTTGTGCCTAGTTCAATCAAAGGGATTGAACTAGTGGAGGTTGTACCTCGGGTCAAGCTAGATTAGCTTGAGTTTAGGGTTGTGTGCTGGTGAGCCCGAAAAACCGGCTGGGTTCGTTGTGATCCCGGGTAAAACAAGTTTGGGTTGTGAGCTTGTAAAACAACTCGGCTGTAATCGAGGAGATTATAGTGTGGACCCAAGTGGATCTTGGGAGTGGACGTAGGTGTTGGATACACCGAACCACTATAAAATCTTTGTGTTTGCCGTGCTTCTATTGTCTCTATCTCTATCTCTATCTCATTGATTGTGCTTTATATTTGCATTGCATTTACTTTCATTCATCTTAAGCAAACAATTTTTTTTAAAGGTAAATTTTTTAAAGAACCCAATTCACCCCCCCTCTTGGGTTGTCATCTGGGCCAACAATTGGTATCAGAGCAAGTGCTCATTAGATTTTGATCACACGATCAAGAGCTAAAGATCCAAATGGCAGCTCATGTTGGATCATTTGCCGAAGGTCATTCTACGAATAGACCTCCCTATTTAATGGTTCCAACTATTCATATTGGAAAGCAAGAATGAGGATATTCATTCAAGCTTCTGATTATGAATTGTGGGGTGTTATAATTAATGGACCTAGTACACCCACACACATTGTTGATGGCACTATTGTTCCTAAACCCGAAAGGGATTGGAATGATAATGATAGAAAAATGGCACAGCTCAATGCTAAGGCCATGAATGTCTTGTATTGCTCTTTAGATGCTAATGAATTTAATAGAATCTCTACATGTAATTCCGCAAAGGAGATTTGGGATAGATTAGAGGTTACCCATGAGGGTACCAATCAAGTTAAAGAATCTAAGATCAATATTCTAGTGCACAAATATGAATTATTTAGCATGGAACAAACTGAAACTATAGCATGCATGTACACTAGATTTACTGATATTGTAAATGGTTTGAAAAGTTTAGGCAAAACATATTCTAACTCTGAACTTGTTCGTAAAATTCTCAGGTCACTTCCAAGAACGTGGGAAGCGAAGGTGACAGCAATCCAAGAAGCAAAGGACCTCAATACCTTACCCTTAGAGGAGCTTCTAGGATCCCTAATGACCCATGAATTGACCATGAAGCAGCACATAGAAGAGGATGTGAAAAAGAAAAAGACCATAGCTCTTAAGGCTGCTGAAAGTGAGGAGAGCTGTAGTGAAAATGATGATGATGATGATGATACAGCTCTTCTAGCAAGAAAATTCAAAAATTCATGAGGAGAAAGAAACCCTTCCACAAAAAGAAATTTGGAGCTAAGATGGAAGGAGAAAAAGAAAAAGATAAGGACAAGGACAAAGAGAAAGAGCCCTTGATTTGCTATGAATGTAAGAAACCGGGGCATTATAGATATGATTGTCCTCAACTGAAAAAGACTTTTAAGAAGAAGAAGAAAGCCTATGTTGCAACCTGGAGTGATAGTGATGAATCTTCTTCAGAGGAAGATCAAAAGGAAGTTGCAAACATTTGCTTTATGGCAAACGACGACAGTGAGGTAAGTTCCGAAAATCCTTGTGATGACTTTGCTTTTGATGAATTGTTTGATGCTTTTAATGAACTTGTTGGTGATTTCAAAGTTTTGAAAAAGAAATATAAGTTTTTGAAAAAAAAAATTTAACTTTCATTAAAGAAAAAGAAAATCTTAATAATGAAACTAAAGTGCTGAAATCTGAAAATGAAAATCTGTCAAAAGAAAAAGAATCAATTTCCAATGAAAATGATAAACTAAAGAAGGAAGTTGATAAATATAAAATATTATTGATAAATTCACTTATAGTTCTGAAAAACTTAATTTATTGTTAAGTAATCAAAGAGCTATATGATAAGGCTGGTTTAGGTTATAGACCTAACTTAAAGCAAAAATTTGTCAAAAACTTTTTTAGAAAGGAACAAAACAATGATAATGTTACATGTCATTACTGTAACAAGAAGGGACACAAAGTTTTTGAATGCAATTTTAAGAAAATTGACAAGAAGTTAAATAATAAAGGAAAGAAGATATGGGTTCCCAAAGGAACAGTCTTTTATGCTACTAACCATGAAGGACCCAAGAAGGCTTGGGTACCTAAATATAAGACTTAATTATTTTTGCAGGAGTGTCTTGCGGCCAAAAGATCAAAGCGAAAGTGGTATCTCGATAGCGGCTGCTCAAGGCACATGACGGGTGACAAGGATCAATTCATCACCCTTGAAAGCAAAAGAGGAGGAGTAGTTACATTTGGTGATAATGGCAAAGGCCAAATCTTGGGGTTTGGTAACATTCAAATAACTCCCTCCACATATATTGAAAATGTCTTATATGTTAATGGTTTGAAACATAATTTAATTAGCATTAGTCAATTATGTGATAAAGGTTTTAAAGTATCATTTGAATCTTCTATATGCACAGTTTCTAATCCCATTGATAATAGCATTGTTTTTATTGGAAATAGAAATGGCAATGTATACTTGATTGATTTAGACAATTTGTCTACTAGTAATCATTGCTTAGTTGCTAATAATGCTAATATGAATGAGATTGGTTGGTTGTGGCATCGTAGATTAGGTCATGCAAGCACACACCTTATTTCAAAATTAATTAGAATGGATTTAGTAAAAGGACTTCCACAACTAGATTTTGAAAATAATAAAATTTGTGATGCATGTCAATTTGGAAAACAAACTAGAAATTCTTTCAAAACTAAAAATATTGTTTCCACTTCTAGGCCTCTTGAACTACTTCACATGGATCTTTTTGGACCTACTAGAACCACAAGTCTAGGAGGAAAGAAATATGGTCTTGTGATTGTAGATGATTATTCTAGATACACTTGGGTATTGTTTTTAGCTCATAAGGATGAGACCTTTCCATTATTTCTGAAATTCTTCAAGAAGGTCACAAATGAGAAAAACAACACCATAGTGTCTCTAAGAAGTGATCATGGCACTGAATTTGAAAATCATTTATTTGAAAACTTTTGCATAGAAAATGGCATTCATCATAATTTTTCTGCACCTAGAACACCGCAACAAAATGGAGTAGTTGAAAGGAAAAATAGAACCTTAGAAGACATGGCCCGTACCATGCTATGTGAAAGCAACCTACCAAAATACTTTTGGGCGGAAGCTATAAACACGGCATGCTACATTCTTAATAGAGCTCTAATTAGGCCAATCATTAAGAAAACACCTTATGAACTATGGAATAATAGAAAACCAAACATAAGTTATTTTCATGCATTTGGTTGTAAGTGTTTCATTCATAATAATGGCAAAGATAATCTAGGAAAATTTGATGCAAAATCTGATGAAGGCATTTTCTTAGGATATTCAACATCTAGTAAAGCCTATAGAGTATTTAACAAGAGAAACTTAATTGTAGAAGAATCTATTCATGTAATTTTTGATGAATCTTTAGCATCAAGTTCTGAAAAGATTGATGATGAGGAAGATACAAACATTCTAGAAAGAGATATTGAAAAATTGAATATAGATGTATCTTCGGATCATGAACAAGAAGCTAAAGATAATGATTCTCCTAGTGTTGATGTTGTTGATGCAAATCATAATGATATAGATCTACCTAGAGATTGGAGATATGCCTATGGTCATCCAAGAGAATTAATTATAGGTGATCCATCTCAAGGAGTAAGAACTAGATCATCAATGAGAAACATCAATAATCATCTTGCATTTGTATCTCAAATTGAACCTAAAACTATTGAAGAAGCAGAAAAAGATAATAATTGGATGTTAGCTATGCAAGAAGAATTAAATCAATTTACTAGGAATAATGTTTGGACTCTTGTAGATAGACCTAAAGATCATTCTGTTATAGGATCAAAATGGGTATTTAGAAATAAATTAGACAAAAATGGCATAGTAATTAGAAACAAAGCTAGATTAGTTGCAAAAGGATATAATCAAGAAGAAGGAATTGATTTTGATGAAACTTTTGCACCTGTAGCTAGACTTGAAGCAATTAGATTATTACTTGCATTTGCATGTCATATGCATATCAATTTATTTCAAATGGATGTTAAAAGTGCATTTTTAAATGGATTTATAAATGAGGAAGTGTTTGTTGAACAACCACCTGGTTTTGAAGATCATGAATTTCCAAATCATGTTTTTAAATTACACAAAGCACTATATGGTTTGAAACAGGCACCTAGAGCTTGGTATGAAAGATTAAGTAAATTTTTAATTGAAAATGATTTTGTAAGAGGAAATGTTGATAAAACATTATTTTTGAAAAGAAAAGATAAAGATTTATTAGTAGTACAAATATATGTCGATGATATTGTATTCGGTGCTACTAACAACTTGTTATGTCAAGAATTTGCTAAGTTGATGCAGGGTGAGTTTGAAATGAGTATGATGGGAGAACTCAACTTCTTCCTAGGACTTCAAATCAAACAAAGCAAAGAAGGAATTTTCATCAATCAAGCCAAATACACAAAAGAACTGCTCAAGAAGTTTGGAATGGAGTCAATCAAGCCACTTGGAACTCCTATGAGTCCTTCGTGCAAATTGGACAAAGATGAAGATGGTAAGAAAGTAGATCAAAAATATTATAGAGGTATGATTGGATCTCTTCTTTACTTAACAGCTAGTAGACCAGATATTATGTTTGCAGTATGTTTATGTGCTAGATTTCAATCTGAACCTAAAGAATCTCACTTAATTGCTGTAAAAAGAATTTTAAGATATTTAAGTGGAACTAAAAATGTAGGTTTATGGTACTCTAGAGACTCAACTTTAAATTTAATTGCATATTCTGATTCTGACTATGCTGGATGTAAATTAGATAGAAAAAGCACAAGTGGTGCATGTCAGTTCTTAGGATGTAACTTAATCTCTTGGTTTAGCAAAAAGCAAAATTCGGTTGCATTATCTACTGCTGAAGCAGAGTATGTTGCAGCTGGAAGTTGCTGTGCTCAAATCCTTTGGATTAAGAGGCAACTTGAAGATTATGGCATAACCCTTGATAAAACACCAATTAGATGTGATAACACGAGTGCAATAAATTTGACTAAAAATCCAATTCAACATTCAAGAACAAAACACATTGAAATTAGATATCATTTCATAAGAGAACATGTAGCTAATAATGAAATCTGTCTTGAATATGTTAATACAGAGGAACAATTAGCTGACATATTTACAAAACCCTTGAATGAAGAGAGATTTTGTTATCTTAGAGGTGAATTAGGAATATGTGACCCTTTAGAGTGATTTTGAAACCCTAAGGAATGAGAATCTAGATTTCTATAAATTTCTTGAAAATCCTCTCACAATTTTAAGGACAAATTATCTAGTCATTTGAGCTATTTGATCCTTGATATTTCAAAGATTTTTTGAAATTTTTATTGAACTCTTTTGACAAGTTTCAGTCATTTGAATCTCAATTTTTTTTCTGAAACTGTCTTTGGAGTCGACACCTCAGAATGAGGAGTCGACACCTCTGACTGTGTCGCTCTCGGTCCCTGACCTTGGAGCCGACACCCGTATAAGTGGAGCCGACTCCAGTTCGAGCGCTGACTGTGTTAGCGATTTGGAGTCGACACCCGACTTTGCGGGAGTCGACACCTGGGATTCCAAAATTGATTTATTAGGGCAGAGTCGACACCTCATCATTTCATAACTTCTCAAATCCTAACCAAACTCTTCCAAAATTCTTCCAAAACTTCCCCACCTCTAATTCCATCCAAATCGAAACTTTCCAAAGATCTAATGGCACCCAAAAGGAGGGAATCAGTGATTGGAGCGCCGGTGACCACGGGAAAATGGTCCGCGTCGTCCCGCTCGTGAGCCGACTCCAAGCAGTGATTCGTCCACGGATTCAGACAACCCCAACACCTCTTCCACTCAGGTAGATACCTTAGCCGGGAGGGTTATCACAATGGGGAGAAAGATTGATTTTGATTTGTTTGAAACCGAGGGTTTCTCAATCGGTAGGCAATTAAAGGAAATGGGCTGGGATAAGCTCTGCTCTCTAGATGTTCCCACTTATCCAGCCTTAGTAAAAGAATTTTATTTTAATTTGGCTAGAGGTGATGGCGGTTTAGTTAGCTCAGTAAGAAATAAGAGGATTCACCTTACCTTTCAAAAGCTTGGAAACCTCCTTAGCATCCCAATTACCGGTTTAGCAGCTGACATGCACAGTGATAGGTCAGCGGCTCTTTCAAGGATGTTAGGAAGGGAAGTGACAGAGTTTGAGGAGATAAGAGCTAATCAATTACCTTTGGAATTGAGATTATTACACAACATTTGCAGTAGAATTTGTTTCCGAAGACCGGTCGGTTTGAGTATGTCTCGGAGCGAGACATTGTTGTTATGGATAGTGTTTTGACTGGACAGCCAATCAACCTTGCAGCTATGATGATTTTTTATATGGCGGAAGCTGGAGGGAAGAGAAGGTCATCCCTACCGTATGGCATGGTACTTACTATGGTATTTAGGAGCCAAGGGGTTGTAATTCAAGAGAATGAACCATCTAAGAACCTGAGGCACACCGACTACTATAGTTTGGCAACATTGCATCGGATGGGTTTTGCTAAAGTGAATGGACAGTGGGATAGGAAAGGACACCTTGGTGAGAGAGCCCCTGTGCCGAGAGTTTCTGAGCCTTGCGAGGCTGGACCATCAGTTAGGGTTCCTTCTCCACAGCCTAGGAGTCCCATTCCTGCTCCTGCTCCTGCACCTGCACATGTTAATGATCAACCATCCACTTCTTCAGCTGGATTCTCAGACCTTCAAATGGAGCAATTAAAAAGTTTGTTTGCTGCTCAGAAGGATGAGTTTGACAGTCAATTCATGAATATAAAAGAATCACTTTATTCACTTGATGATCGGATTGCAAAGATTGAATCAACTCTCAACTCCTCTGCAGAATCTTTAAGTGGTGATTTGAAGAATATCTTTGAAGAACTTAAAGAGATTTGTGGAGATAGTGAAACTTATTCAAGGTGCAACGCCGAGCTTCAAGATAAAATCTTAACAGCTTGCACATTTGTTGATGAGAGACTTAAAGACTATGTTAAGCTTCAATGTGATGGAATGAAAAATATTGTAGATCATTTAACAAGAATAGTGAGGAAGAACTTTTGATGTAATGAATGTTTAATTTGATGAAATGTAATTTACATTTTGATGTAATGAAGTTTATGTGATGATGTAATGAAGGCTATATTTTGATGATGAATATTTTGATGTAATACTTGACTTTTGATGCAATGAAAATTATCTTTTGATGCAATGAAAATTATCTTTTGATGCAATGTGAAATATTCTTTACCTTTTTGTTGATTACAAAAAAGGGGGAGAGAATTATGGTTGTATATGCATTAAGAGGGAGAAAGTTATATTGAATTGCATTAAAGGGGAGAAAGTTATGTTGCATTAATTGTTTAATATGAAAAATCAAGTTATTTAATTGATTAATATGAAAACATTAATGAAGTCAATTGATTAATATGATATTGAGTTATTTAATGTGGATTAATCAAATTGATTTGACTATGCATAAAGAAATCTTAAGTACCAAATATGTAAAGTAAGAGGAAGAATAATTTGAACTTCATAGGGGGAGCTACCTTATTCAGGGGGAGCTTACTCGTGAAGATCACTTCCTTGATAATTTTTTAATTTAAGAATTCTATGCATATACTCAATGTTTTTATAATCATCAAAAAGGGGGAGATTGTTGATCCATTTATTGATTTTGATGATTAATAAAGGAATTGAGTATATTTATTTGATTACTAATGGATTTTATAAGTGTTTCAGGACTTAAATTTATTTGATCAATTTAAAGGAATTAAGAAATGAATTTTGAATCAAATACAAATCAGAGATTTCAAAGTTTCAGAGCTTGGAGTCGACACCTAGAAAGTCTGGAGCCGACCCCATGGCCAATTCAATTTTAATCTGATTTTTGATACGTTCCGGAGCCGACACCTAGAGTTTCGGAGTAGAGTTTCGAGTCGACACTTACAGTGTCTGGAGCCGACTCCGATGCGGGGACAGAACGCTTATTTTTTGAGCATCCTGGAGTCGACACCTACAGTTTTCGGGAGCCGACACCTGACGATGGCGAGCCGACACTTACTTTTTCGGAGCCGACTCCTCAACGAACTCGAAATTTCTATTTTTGGTAAAACGATCTGGAGCCGACACCTGAAAAGTTGGAGCCGACTCCAACCTGACTGGGATGAAATTTAAAATGCCAGATCAGCTCTAACGGTAATATTTCCATTTTACCTAATTTCTAACGGATATATTTTGTTTCCAGGTACACTCCAACGGCTAGTTTCATCCCAAAAACGGATTGAAGAAAATCTATAAAAAGGGAAAAACACCCGTTTGAAAAGAGAAAAAAAAAAGAGAAAAAAGAAAAGAAATATTTCAAATCAAAATCCGAGAAACCCTGAGCCTGAAATCCAAGAGAAAATCTTCAAACTCAAATCCTTCCACTCCAAAAAGCTCAAAGAGGAATCCAAGGCGTCTCAAATAAAAAATCGGTGGATTTCCCAAATTGAAGAAAAAGCTCTGTTTCTTCCATTCCCAATCTTCCCAACTGCAACGACTGTGAGGAATTAAAGCTGAGGCTTGATTCATCATTCCAAAGGGAGAAGAGGAAAAGAAGAAAAGAAGAAAAGCTCAAAGCCAAACAACTTCAAATCAGGCTTTTCTAAACTTGTTTTCTTATTCTTGAATATTTGCTCATTGAGGAGCTGTGTATCTTTGAAAAACTATATTCTTTTTTTTGTGCCTAGTTCAATCAAAGGGATTGAACTAGTGGAGGTTGTTAACCTCGGGTCAAGCTAGAATAGCTTGAGTTTAGGGTTGTGTGCTGGTGAGCCCAAAAAACCGGCTGGGTTCGTTGTGATCCCGGGTAAAACAACAAGTTTGGGTTGTGAACTTGTAAAACAACTCGGCTAATCGAGGAGATTATAGTGTGGACCCAAGTGGATCTTGGGAGTGGACGTAGGTGTTGGATACACCGAACCACTATAAAATCTTTGTGTTTGTCGTGCTTCTATTGTCTCTATCTCTATCTCATTGATTGTGCTTTATATTTGCATTGCATTTACTTTCATTCATCTTAAGCAAACAATTTTTTTAAAAAAGGGATAATTTTTTTAAAAAAGCCAATTCACCCCCCCCTTTTGGGTTGTCATCTGGGCCAACATGCTCCATTAGCTTAAATTTTAAGATTAATCACTTAGTTGAAATAGCATTAGGGCTCATCCTTGCTCAAGATTATTTGTATGAATTTCTTTATATTAACAATTTATCTAATTATCTATGATTATCTATTATTCTTGTTCTAGTTTATTTTGACATTGTTATCTCTCCAATTGTATCATGAAGGTGATTAAGAAATAATCTTCTTTTACAAACAATTAAATAAAACTATATTTAATTATCAAAAGAAAAAAAAATAGAGATCACAAAAAGAAAATACCATAACAACCTTCTCTCGAATCAACTCAAAATCTACTTATAAGCTTGGTATTAAGAATCAAATAGTATGTTTAATTTTTTTTATTATAACAATTATTACAATGATTTTAGGCTTGAAATTTTTTAAACTTACCTCTTTTCTTCATAGTCCTCTCCTTTACAGCTTGTGTATCATTAAAGCCTTTTTCTATCACCAAAGCCTTATTTACCACCTTCTTATAGGTGGTCAACTTTAAAGCAGCCACTCGTTGTCGGATCGGGTTCCTAAGTCCATTTTCATACTTATGAGCCCAAATAATTTTCTCTGCCACTACTGTGGGTGCATACCTCAATAATTCTTCAAACTTAGTAGTATATAGTGCCACTATCATACTGCCTTGGTTAAGACGATCAAACTCAAAACTTCTGGAATCTAACACTCTAAGAAAATATTTTTCATAGAAAACCTTTTTAAATTTCCCCCATGTGTGCGGTGCATCCTTAGGGCCAAGTTTTTATTTCTCTGTCTCCCACCAATCAGCTGCCTCACTAAGCAATATGAAGGTCACAAAGTTGACCTTTTCCTCCTCTGAACATTTTAAGGCCTGGAAGGCCTTCTCAATCTCTTTCTACCAACTCTCAGCCTCCATAGGATCAGTAGTGCCCTTGAAAGCCAACGGTGCGTACTTTTTTAACTCAGTCAGGTTAACTCGATGCTCAGGTTGAGTTCTGGGATCCCATAGTTGCTGTTGTAGTTGTTGCTACTGCAATTGTTGCTGTTGTTGCAGCTCCATCATCTTCATCATATCTGCCTTTGATGCAACTTGTTGTTGCAGCAGAATATCTAATAACTGGGCAGTAGTCACATGCTCACTAGGTTGTACCCTAGATTCCTCCGCATTTCGTGCTCTTGATGTCCCTGCTTCTATGGTTCCCACTCTAGGGGCATTAGGAACTTTAGTGGTGGGAACCATAGGGGGCTCCTCTTGGCATAAACCCCACACTGTTGAGGCTATATCACTTCCTTGTGATTGCAAGAGCTCTCACGCAGTTGTGCCATCAGCGAATCGGGTTGGCCTTCTAGGTCGACCACGTCCTCTACCTTGGGCCATATCAACCTTTATACAACAAGGTTCAGTTTTTAATTTAATATTCATATATTAATCTAAATTAATTCATATTTCAAAACTTTCATTCAAATAAGATTAAAAATTTTCTTCCACTCACTCTCACTTCGATCCTAAATCCTAGAATCTTGAATGATCATAAACCTAAGCTCTGATACCACTTCTATCATGCCCCAAATCCACCATCTGATTCGGTCACATGACATGGCCGCATGAACCCTAAGGCAAGCCCTAAAAACCATGCAAGGCCTGATAAACAATCCATACTATATTTCACAAAAATTTTATCATTTAAATAAATAACAATTATCACAATTTTAAAAAAAAACTAGGTAAACATCCACTAATATCATAAACATAAGTTATTATTTTTCCTACAATCTTTAGAAAAATTTATTAAAATAGAATTTATATCTATCTAACTAAACGCAATAACTGCAACGTCGCTCCATCCCATCCTATCAAATTAATTACCTCAATCTGTAAAAAAATTTTAATAGATATAATAAGCTCAACAACTCTGTAAGAATCCTCTACATAAAATTTATCTTCTTATATCAATTTAATAGATAATCTTTATGGTATAAATACATGATTAAGTAAAACCAAACTACCAAATCAATAAATATAGATGCCATCATGTACATGTAAGACACATCTAATAACTTCAGACTCAACCAGTCATACATTGGATCCAAATTCATTTTGATTTTCAGCTCTAGACTACCATAACCATGGTTCAACCCGTGGTGGGGTAACCACGATGTCACATTCCAGCCTATGACGAGCAACACTATCATATTTTCAACCTATGGTAGGGCCCACATTGTCACACTCTAGCCTGTGACTGACAATACTACCATATTTCTAGCCTATGATAAGCTCTCACATGACCAGCCTAGAGCAGCAACCATCATGCACTCATATATCACAATCAACACATGGCATGCATATCAATGCATCGCAACTCAACCATGACAATAAAAATTTTATAAATCATAATTAGGCAATATTTATCAACCAAACCACACCAAGAATCAAAAAACAATACGAAATTCATAATTCACCCAACTTAAATCATAAAAAAACCAACAATTATTATTTATACAATACCGATAAAAATTATGTAAAAGAATTCTTACTTCATAATTCGGCTAACAAATCCCTCACTGACGACTCAAATTTAACTCCTTCTTGTCACGCTGGTTCAGCTGACATAATTCATAAATTTTATTTAATTGACAAAATAAACTTTAATAAAAAAATAAAATAAAATAAAAATTAATTTTTTTTTTCTAAAACCCCTAATTGGGTCTGTGCCATAATCCGAGCACTCACCCTTCCCCTCTTTTCCTTTTTTTTTTTTAATTCCCTCATCGCGTTCATCATCTGTGCCTATTTTCTTTCCATCTCTAATGACCCGCAAAGGACTTACCTCTCTTTCCTAGCGTCCAACGATATTCTAATGATGGCACTCCTCGGAAGAAGAGCAAAGGAACACAGGTTCCTCTTTTGCTCTATTTTTTCCCTCTATTTCTCTGTTGACCTCTCCTTTTCTTGGCGATGGAGGGCTTTGCTTCCCCTCCTTTTTCTCTTCTTCTTCTTCTCTCTCTCTCTCTTTTTCCCAGGCAATGCTAGGGAGACCCTAAGCCGCCTACTCCCCTTTTTATTCACGCTGCCCTGTTTCCACAGTAACATAAGCATTTTAGCGGGATTGGACTAGTCCACTTTGGGCCGGTCCAATTCCATGGGCCTTACAAAATGGAAGAAAGGTGTAGTTCCTTGCATCAACCGCTTTATTTTGAGCTCTAGTATCTTCTCGATCTTAGATAAAATTTGTAACTCAAAATCACATCCATCCTAAGTATGATGTTCCTATATATTTTATGGATATTCTATGATGGATTTAAACCTCAAACCCCATGGTAAGCCCTTATTGTTTATCAAAATAACCCCTCTTCAGTTCCCCTATTCCCTCTTTTGAATGTTAAAATGATACAATCCTTTGCTAACTTGTTATACAAGTTTAAGTTGGCACCACCTCCTGAAAAAGCTTTTCATAGCTGCATCAGAGATCTAGCGGAGAATATTAGCTTAGCAAGATTTTCTTAGGAGATTTTGGAGGCTAACTATCTCCGGTTATCTTTGTTTGATAAAAAAGTGAACCAATAATTTTTACTCTAAAAAGGGAAAAAAATAATTATCTATTTATCTGACCTTTACAAAATATTTTAAAAATATTTTTTATATGATTAGATAGATGATTAAGTTATTTATGATTTTTTTTACTTTTTTTTTTTTCTAAATCACTTCTTGAAAGACGAAGAAATTATTAAGCCGATAAATATTGCTGGCACTTGCTCCGTTAGCTTAAATTTTAAGATTAATCACTTAGTTGGCATAGCATTAGGGCTCACCCTTGTTCAAGATTATTTGTATGAATTTCTTTATTTTAACAATTTATCTAATTATCTATGATTATCTATTATTCTTGTTCTAGTTTGTTTTGACATTGTTATCTCTTCAATTGTATCATGAAAGGTGATTAAGAAATAATCTTCTTACAACAACTAAATAAAACTATATTTACTTATCAAAAGAAAAAAAAATAGAGATGACAAAAAGAAAACATCATAACAACCTTTCTCTCGAATCAACTAAAAATCTACTCATAAACTTGGTATTGAGAATCAAATAATATGTTTAAATTTTCTTCTATTTTATTATAACAAGCATCACAATGATTTTAGGCCTTTGTTGCATTATCTTTATATTTATAAAGCAAAAAATTTTGAATCTTTGTGAATATATGTGAGGTTCCTAAGACTTTTCAATCTTTCATAATATTTATTTTCAAGAACGAAACTTAAGTGCGATGCATGCCCAACGATTCGTGTCTCTCTTCATCTTTTTTTGTCTATCATCATTTAGTGCTTTTATAGAAACTAAGGTGCTAAAATTATCTACTGTCATTTAGTGCTTATATAAATGTTAAAATGATGCTGAAAAAAGATGAAGAGATAAAGACAAGAGATAGATGAAAGTGATAAGCATCATATCGCATCTAAGTTATATCTTTTTCTAAAATATATTTTAAGATTCTTGATATTTTTACTATATAATTTTAACTGTTAACATGGTCATGCATGAGCTATGTATAATCTTTCGCAATATCTAATTCCCTTGCTGTAACATGCCTTTTTCTTTTTTTAACGTATACTATATGAAGTATGTGGTTATTAACTAAAAAAGAAAAGAAAGAAAAGTTCAAGCCCTTCTCTTAATGTTTATTTGTTTATTTTAATAACTTTTATTATGTGAAAGAAATAAAATTATGTGTGTATTATACCAAACACCAGTAAAAGGGTATGTTGAGGGGTAAAATCGCCATTGCGTTGATAACGTGCAAGGGGTTAGGATTAGTCCTGACCCCCACTCGCTGCGCGGCGCCCGCAAGAAGTGGACCAACCACTATGCCTCGATCCTAGTCTGAGCTATCCTTATGCCTCGGTCCCAGTCCGAGCTATCCTTATGCCTCGATCCCAGTCCGAGCTATCTTTATGCCCCGGCCAGACCCAGGCGCTCGAGCACCTCTGCGGAATCCAGTGCGAGAGAGTTTAAATTCGCAAGATTCCAAACAAAAATCACACCCGAGAGTGGCCTAGGACCCACGAGAGTGGCCTAGAGCCCTGGAGCCTATACAGTTGCCGAATCTCAGGATATCAACCAGCTCTCCCAGCCGTCGATTCTCTAACTAACAAGATATGAATCTTACTGACCTCATAACAAACTGGATTCGAATCCTAACGGCTTTTGGACCCACGACGCCTCCAAGGAATCAGGTGATCCTCTATAAATACTACCATCTTCTGACTTCTTAGGTACGCGCGCACTTGCATATTCGCCCACTCTCTGTCTACCTCTGCTCACCGTTCTTTCCACCATTAATGCTCTACTCAGAGCTCTCGAAAGGCCACCGTGGAGAGACTCTTCAGCGGGAGCCTTCTTCCCATATTTGTTTGTTGTTGATCTCCGCTGACTTGAGCGTCAGAGGGTCTTCCGCAGAGGGCCACCTCCAACGCCTCTCGCGCGAGAACTTTTTTTGCAGGTCCACCCAGGAGGGAGCCCACACTGAAGCTCGATCGTGCCCGAATGGGAGGACAGATTTTAGCAGCAACAAAATAGCGCTAAAGGAAGGGCCCTCAAGTCCCATAAACTTGTGATGTCTAGGAGATAAGGGTCCCGATCTTGAAGAGAACCCCTCCCATGGCCAATCGAAGAAAGGCTACTTCTAAAGACCGGGACCAGATCGCCTCCCAAAGGCCTGATCTGGTGAGCAGTGCAGCACCACCACCACCACCAGTTGAGACTTTATTGCCACCAGTGGTCCCAGTGACCCAGGACCAGTTTGCCTCACTAGTCCAGCAGGTCCAAGCTCTGACCTATCTGATTCAGGGGCGCTTTGAAGCTCCCCGTCCAACTGCTCCTATTCCGCACCTTCCTGAGGAAAACACAGCCCCTGTTCACCCAACGATCTCTTCTTTCGGCCTGCATGGGGTTGCAGACCCCCTCGTCGCTCTAGGAAAGCTGAGCCAGTCCCGCAAGGGGTATGCGGCAAGGATCTCCCTAGATCTCGGCGAGCCCGATCCCTCTCTCCGATGTTCTCTCGTCATGACTCGACACCGTCCCAATATTCTCCTCGCCCAGCCCATCCTGTTATGCCTGAGGAGGAGATCCACCGACAACTCCGGGAGATGCGTCAGGAGTTGGACGCTGCCAAGCAGGCCCAACCGCTTCAGCATAAGGCAGAGCAGGGCATCCCCTTTTCCAAGGAGATCATGGAGGAAGTGATTCCCTCCCATGTTAAGCTGCCCACCATCGAGTCTTATCATGGATCCTCCGATCTCAACGACCACCTCAGTAGCTTCCGATCGATCATGATGTTTCATGGAGCATCAGATGCGATCCTCTGCCACGCCTTCCCTTCCACCCTCAGGGGGTCCGCTTGAACCTGGTTTAATGCCTTAAAACCAGGTTCTGTTGGTTCATTTGACGAGCTAAGCCGCCTCTTCATCAGCCAGTTCGTCAGCAACCATCGTCACCGGTAGAGATCTGACTCCCTCTCTGAGGTTAAGCAGAGAAAGGGGGAGTCCTTGAAGAACTAACTCGGTCGTTTCAATACGGCCATGCTAGAAGTGGATCACTTTAACCATGAGGTGGCCATGTCCGCCCTAGCGGGCGGAGTGTTAAAGGAGAGTAACTTTTACCTGGCGTTGGAGGTCAGTTACCCTCCGAACCTCTCCGATATGATGCCCCTAGCGGACAAGTATGCCAGAGTCGAGGAATCACGGAGGACTGCCCACGCCGAGCTAGCAAGGAAGAAGGAGTCCAAGTGCTCGGACAAATACCGATCTATCCGTCAGTTGAGCCCACCTTGCCACCAAAGGGTTCCTTCGCCGCCGCCGAGGAACTGCACCCGGAGCCCGCCTAGGAGGTTCGATCGGGATACCCAGAACTTATGAGTGGACAAACTTTACCACATCCTATGGGCCTACCGCACCACTCAGAGAGTTCCCACAAGCGAGACCCCATTTCGGATGGCCTTCGGCGCAGAAGCTATCATCCCCGTGGAGATAGGACTCCCCTCTCCGCGGGTGCTATCACGCCTCCAGAGTCAAAGGAAAATCTTTCTCGTCCAGTGATCTTCTCCTCTAGAAAGCATCCGTCTCCAAACCACTCGAACAAGGAAAGCTGTCTCCGAGCTGGGAAGGCCCCTATCAAGTGACGGAAGTGGTCAGACCTGACACCTATAAACTCCAAGAATTGAGTGGAAAGTCCATTTCTCGGACGTGAAACTCGGATAACCTCCGTATATATCATCAGTAAAAGTGCACCCTTATTAAACTCATTCTTGTTCGTTGAATTAAATTTAGCTTTTGAAGGCCTGCAAAATTCTTATCACTCTCCTTGAAAGATACAATGAGAAGCAGGTCATATAAATCCTCGACCGGGCCGAGCGATCTCCATACCTTGGCAGTACCAGTAAAATAATATTGAAGGTTCGGCAACAACCGAGTAATAAATTTCTTAAAGGCTCGACAACAACCGAGTAATATATTTCTGAAGGCTCGGCAACAATCAAGTAATAAATTTCTTGAAGGCTCGGCAACAACCGAGTAATAAATTTCTTGAAGGCTCGGCAACAATCGAGTAATATATTTCTGAAGGCTCGGCAACAACCGAGTAATAAATTTCTTGAAGGCTCGGCAACAACCGAGTAATAAATTTGTTGAAGGTTCGGCAACAATCGAGTAATATATTTCTGAAGGCTCGGCAACAATCGAGTAATAAATTTTCAGAGCCTCGGCCTCGGCAACAACCGACTAATAAATTTTTTGAAGACTCAGCAATAACCTAGTAATAAATTTCTTGAAGGCTCGGTAACAAGCGAGTAATAAATTTCTTGAAGGCTCGACTACAACCGAGTAATGATCTTCGTACCTTGGCAGCGACAAATAAAATATAATCTTTTAAATCCTCGGCCAGGCCGAGCAATCTCCGTAACTTTGCAGTGCCAAGTAAAATATAATCTCATGAAGGCTCGGTTACAACCGAGTAACGATCTCCGTACCTTGGCAGCGCCAAGTAAAATATAATCTTTTAAATCCTCGGTCGGGCCGAGCGATCTCCATACCTTGGCAGCACCAAGTAAAATATAATCTCTTGAAGGCTCAGCTACAACCGAGTAACGATCTCCGTACCTTGGCAGCGCCAAGTAATAAAATATAATCTTGAAGGCTCGGCTACAACCGAGTAACGATCTCTGTATCTTGGCAGCGCCAAGTAAAATATAATCTTGAAGGTTCGGCTACAACTGAGTAACGATCTCCGTACCTTAGCAGCGCCAAGTAAAATATAATCTTTTAAATCCTCAGCCGGACCGAGCGATTTCCGTACCTTGACAGCGCCAAGTAAAATATAATCTTAAAGGCTCGGCTACAATCGTGTAACGATCTCCGTACCTTGGCAGCTGATGCGTGTCGTAGCACAACGATTAAAACACCTTAATTTCACTATTAGAATAGCGAGAGTAAGGGATCGATTCCATAAGGACTTTAGCGATTATCTTGAAATAAATTTATAAATTTAACTAAATAGATAACTAAGTAGATAATTAGTAGTGCAAAATAATAAGATATGGTTTATCTTATTAGAGCACGGCTCGTACCCGTAGATCACGACCCGTCCCTTTTAAGAATAAATCAGTCTAAATTATTTTCACTTAAATATAATTTAATAATAATTAAACATGAATAGAAACTTTATTTCATATAAATTAAAAAGTTATGACATGAAGAAGGCAATAAGAAAGTAATAAATTCTCTCTACATCAAACCAAAGATGAAGACAGATTAAACCGAAATGAAGACTTTCGGCAGATGCCTCGTAACAGACATCCATGAACCACGGACGGATCACGACCTCTGTGAACAGAGGAACACGATTGCAGAGCCTCTTCTCCTTCAACAGCAACCTCCACACGGCTGGAACAGATCTCCGGGATGGACGGATCCGCACAAGAGCTCCTCGGGACTCCCCAAATTCTCTCCACGAACTTTTTTCCAACGAACAGAGGATGCCTGGAACAGAGCTTCTCCTTCTCACGGCCTGGAATGGGGCGTCTCCACAACTGGAATGCCTGGGGGCTTGGAACGGATCTCACGGACGGCTGCTTCCCGGACTTCCTCCCAAACGATGCTTCTCTACTACTATTTGTAGAGGCCCCAGACGCGAAGGAGACGCGGCAAAGAATTCTGTTTCAAAATAGAGACGCGAAAGCAACAAAGAAAATAACAAAGAAAATCTAGATAAATTATAAATAAAATCTAAATTCTTTCTAGAGGAATTTAATTCTTCCAATTTTATAACTTCTAATCTAATCTATTCCTTAATTGGTTGAGGAAATGATTAGAATTAATTAAGAGAAGAATTGGATGAAAATAAAAAAAACGGCTGAGAAGATGATGAAGTCGGCAACATGTTTGCCGTTTTTGCTTTGAAATCCGTGCTAAATCCTTATAAAATCAATTCCGAGCTCGTTTTAAGTCCGATTCGAATGCCGTTTGCATCGTTAAATCCCTAAAATTGAGCTCTTTAAATTGATAAGGTTTTATCTAAAATATTATATAACATATTAAAATATTAAATAATAATAGATACGTTAAATTATTAATTAATATGTTTAATGATAATTATTTATGCATTTATCACTCCCCCAACTTGAATCTTACTCGTCCTTGAGAAAATAAGAAATTTAGAAATATGTACCAAGCTAGTCCAAGAATTGATAGTTATCTTACAATTCTTTTTAAAAATCTGGTTAGATCATAAGGGAGGTACTTCATTGGATTATTAAGTTTACCCAATTAGTGATAAAGTGTAGTCCATAAGAATTTATAGAAGTCTTTCTTCACCAACTTTCCACTTCTCTAATTAAGTCTTCTAACTTATTTGGGTTGGGTGTAATGTCTTTTAATTTGGTTCTTTTATTTATTTATTTATTTATAAAGTCAGTGCAATGTCCTAACCCTTTGCTTTCTAATTAACCCTTGTAGCGAGCTTTAGGCCAATGGCTCCCAAACCAATTGGTTTTAGGGCATTAGGTGTAAAACACCCTTGGACTTACTTACTCGAGTCAAAAAGGCTTTAGGTAGGACTGACTCTACTTAGGTTCTTTTACATTCTCACCTTTTTACGCGAACAACATCACTTTCTTAGGTAACGGGGCCCGGTTACTCAGTGAAAAATGCTAAGAACCTAATCTATTAACTTTAAGAGAGATTTTTTTTTTTTCTTTTTGTTTTTTTTTTTGAATAACATTTTCACCATACCCTTATTAAGTAGATTGTACTATTAAGATCAGTGGTCAGGAGGGTCTAAAATTATTCTAAAATTTTTTCTGGGCTAAACCCTACCTTTTATTAGGTTTTCTTAATAATTTATTCCTCAGTATCTCAAAAATAATCTAACCATTAATTCATTAATAGACTGCTTGATTAACTTCAAATCGAGACAGAATTTGGTACACACATCTGATTATAGTTTTACTCTAGGATTTACTTATTCTTTTTCCTCCCCCCCCCCCCAACTTAATTTCCATTGTCCCTAATGGAAGAAAAATTAATTAATTGCAAGGAAAGATACTACCTGGTAGAGTATTTGAAGGTTGGAGGTTTCATTGTTGCCATCTTCTTTCAATCTGCTTCTGTTGCTCTTCTCTGGTCATACTAAAAGAATACACTAAAAGAACAGAAAGTTAAAAATAACTAATAAACTGGGTTGCCTCCCAAGAGCGCTAAGTTTAAAGTCTTCAGCCAGACTGTGCTACTCATTATGATAGTGTTGGGTTCACAAGATCAATTGATTCAACAATTTCTCCATCATTAATTTCTTCTATATATGGTTTCAAACGTTGGCCATTTACTTTGAATGTATTTCCTTGCTTGGGTCTTTAAGCTCTACAGCTCCATGGGAAAATACTTGAGTTACTATAAAAGGTCCATTCCATCGTGAACGAAGTTTTCCAGGGAAAAGGTGTAATCTTGAATTGTAAAGCCATACTTTTTGATTTGGTTCAAAAATTTTTCTACTAATAAATTTGTCATGATATGCTTTGGTTCGTTCTTTATAAATTTTTGAGCTTTCATATGCATCATTTCGTAGCTCTTCTAACTCATTCAATTGGAGTTTTCTATTGACACCTGCATTTTTCATATCATAATTAAATTGCTTGATGGCCCAAAATGCACGGTGTTCTAATTCTACAGGTAAATGACAGCTTTTCCAAATACGAGCCTGTAAGGAGACATTCCTATGGGAGTTTTAAATGCAGTACGATAAGCCCATAATGCATCATCCAAACGTTCTGACCAATCTTTCCTATCGGGTCTCACCGTTTTTTCAAGGATATGTTTAATTTCTCTATTTGATATTTCAACTTGGCCACTAGTTTGGGGATGATAAGGTGTAGCTACCTTATGAGTAATTCCATATTTATTCATTAATCCTTCGAAGTGTCTATTCGTGAAATGTGTACCCCATCACTAATTATAGCCCTTGGGCATCCAAAACGACTAAGGATATTATGCTGAATAAACTTGATTACAACTTTATGGTCATTGGTTCGAGTTGCCATGGCTTCAATCCATTTTGACACATAATCAACTGCCACTAGAATGTATTCAAATCCAAAAGAGGAAGGAAATGGGCCCATAAAATCAATACCCCATACATCAAAAATTTCTACAACCAAGATAGGGTTTAGGGGCATCATGTCTTTTCGAGATATATTTCCTGTTTGTTGACATTGGAGACAATTACGGCTAAATTCATGTGCATCTTTAAAAAGAGTTGGCCAATAAAACCCACTTTGCAGTACCTTTGCTGCAGTTTTCTTTCCACTAAAATGTCCTCCACAGGCAAGAGAATGACAGAAGTTAAGTATACTTTTGAATTCACTTTCGGGAACACATCGCCTAATCACCTGATCTGAACAGTACTTAAATAATTCAGGGTCTTCCCAAAAGTAATATTTGATTGTGAGAAAAATCTATCTTTTTCTTGTTTTGTCCAGTGGGAAGGTACTTTTCCTGTTGCCAAATAATTCACAATGTGGGCAAACCAGGGAAGACTGCTATGGGAAATTGAAAACAATTGCTCATCAGGGAACCTATCTCTGATTATTTCTTTATTGTATTCCACTGAGATCCTAGAGATATGATCTGCTACCATATTTTCAGAACCCTTCTTATCTAAGATTTCTAGATCAAATTCTTGTAGTAGGAGGATCCATCTAATCAGTCTGGGTTTTGTATCCTTTTTTGATATAAGATGCCTCAACGCTGCATGATCTGAATAAACTAAAACTTTAGACCTAACAGATATGATCTAAACTTTTCTAGGGCAAACACAACTGCTAGTAATTCTTTTTCAGTGGTAGTATAGTTCATTTGTGCATCTGAAAGAGTTTTGCTAGCATAATAAATTACATGGGGTTCTCGATTGAGTTTCTGTCCTAGAACTGCCCCTACAGCATAATCAGAAGCATCACACATGATTTCAAAGGTATGGTCCAATCTGGGGGCTTGATAATGGTGCAGTGGTCAAAGCAGTTCGAAGGATGTTATAGGCTGTTAGACAATCTTTATCAAAATTAAAAGAACTATCTTTGGTCAACAAATTACATAATGGTCGAGAAATTTTACTGAAATCTTTGATGAAGCGTCTATAAAAACCAGCATGACCAAGGAAAGATCGTACTTGTTTAACTGAGGTTGGGGGTGGTAGATTTGAGATCAATTCAACCTTGGCTTTATCAACCTCAATACCTCGCTCTGAAACAATGTGTCCGAGCACAATTCCCTCACGAACCATAAAATGGCTCTTCTCCCAACTTAGGACTAAATTCATTTCCATACATCGTTTCAGTACCTTAGTCAAGTTCTCGAGGCAGCTATCAAATGATGCACCAAAGACTGAAAAATCATCCATAAATACTTTTAAAAATTGACCAATCATATCAGAAAATATGGCCAACATACATCGTTGAAACGTGGCTGGTGCATTACAAAGACCAAACGGCATGCGTCTAAAGGCAAATGTTCCAAAGGGACAAGTGAAGGTGGTCTTTTCTTGATCTGCAGGAAATACTGGGACTTGATTGTATCCTGAATATCCATCTAAGAAACAAAAGAAACTTTGTCCCGCTAGCCGTTCTAGAATTTGATCGATAAAAGGCAAAGGAAAGTGGTCTTTCCTAGTCACGGCATTCAACTTTCGATAATCTATACACACTCTCCAACTAGTTGATGTGCGAGTAGGAATTGATTCGCCCTTTTCATTTTTAATCACGGTAATACCCGATTTTTTAGGTACTACTTGGATTGGACTGACCCATTGGCTATCTGAAATTGGATAAATAATACCAGCATCAAGCCATTTTACTACTTCTTTCTTAACAACATCCCTCATGTTTGGATTTAGCCTTCGTTGCATGTCTCTATGTGGTTTGGCTTCAATTTCACTATGAATATGGTGCATGCAAACGGAAGGGTCAATTCCCTTAAGATCAGCTATTGTCCATCCAATTGCCTCTTTATGTTCTTTAAGTACATCTACCAATTTATCTTCTTGCTCAGAGGTTAGGGTAGATGCAATGATTACTGGAAGGGTATCATTGGGTCCAAGGAATGAATATTTTAAGTCATCTGGAAGAGGTTTCAATTCTAGTTGGGGTGGTTCTTCCAAGGATGGTATTAAAGGACTTGGTTTAGTTGGAAGTGGTTCATATTTTATAGTCCAAGGCGGGATGGTGTCAAACTTAGGTGGTTCTAATAACATGTTTATCTCTTTGGTATACTCATCAATATCAAAGTCATCTATTCCAAAATGTGTAAGACATGTTGTAAAGGATCCGAATCAATCAAACTTTGGAATTTCTTATCTACTACTTCCTCTATCATGTTTACTTCATTTAAATCATACACAGGTGGTCCTTGGGAAGCATTAAAAATATTTAATCTCATCTTCTTGTTTCCAAAAGATACATCCATCACACCTGTTCTACAATTTATACATGCATTAGCGGTAGCTAGAAAAGGTCTTCCAAGGATGATGGGAATTTGGTTAGGATTACCTAGATTCCATATCTAACACAAGGAAGTCGACAGGAAAATAGAATTCATCCACCTTTACTAATACATCTTCCAATATTCCACGAGGTTCTTTGACTGATCTATCTGCCAATTGTAGTGTTACTGTCGTGGGTTTCAACTCTCCAAATCCGAATAATTCATACACTGAACTTGGGAGAAGGTTTACACTCGCACCCAAATCTAATAATGCTTTCTTGATTGTGAAGTTTCCTATGACACATGATATAATCGGGGTACCAGGATCTTTTAGTTTGGGTGGGGTTATTTGCTGAACAACTGAGCTGACTTGCTCAGTCAAATGTATCTTTTTTGGTATTTGTGTCTTGGCTTTCCGTTTTTGTGTGCATAGATCCTTCAAAAATTTGGCATAAGCTGGAACTTGCTTGATAGCATCGAGAAGAGGTAAGTTTATTTGGACTTGCTTAAATAACTCAAGCATCTCATTCATTTTATATTCTTCTTATCTGAAGGCAAAGGAGATTCTAAAGCACTAGGGAATGGGCTTTAGGTATGATTGCTTGATCATTGAATTCCTTTTCTTTTTCATTTCTTCTCTCTTCTGGTTTAGCCACTTCTAATTTCTGGGTTGGTTCAGGTGGGTTCAATGTTTTTCCACTTCTGAGAGTCATGACTGATTTAGCATGTTCTGGGAATTTGTCAGGACTATTGGAACCTCAGCCATGAATTGTCCTTTCGGGTTATCGATAGGCTGACTAGGTAACTTACCCTCCTCCCTTCTACTGAATGCTGTGGCTAATTGACCTATCTGAGTTTCTAGTTTTGCAATAGATTGTGTGTGGAGTGAAGGATTTGAGTATTCATTTCTAGCCCTTTCAATGCTTGTAACACTTTGTCTTCAAAAGTAGGCTGATTATTCGGTGGAGGTTGTGGGATGTTTGGATATTGTGAATATGGCATGCTTCTAAAATTGGTTTCTTGATAATTAGGTCTGATCGATGAATTGGCTACAGGTTGAGGTTTCCAAGAAAAATTTGGATGATTTCGCCAGCCAGGATTGTAAGTATTTGAAAATGGATCATTTCCTGTTCTAGGAGCTAATCGGGTTTGGGCTTGGTGGGCTTGCTCTTGAACAAGTTCAGGAAATTGGTATGCAGCTGGACATTCACCTATAGAATGGGTTGGACTCGAACAAATTATGCAGACCTCATGTAATTGAGTAGATGGGAAGAGATGTTTCCAACTTGTAGAATCCGGTCAAGTTTATGGGATAATTCATCTACCTTAGTATAGATATCTGTAGAATGACCTATTTCATATATTCCACCTCTTTTAGGTTCTACGGGAGGGTCTCGACGAGCAACTGACATATGATGTAATGAATTCTCACTCAATGTCTCAAAGAGTTGCCAAGCTTCATGTTCATTTTTTAACATAAATGTCCCACCACATGAAGCATCAACCATTTGCCTATGCTTTTCTGATAAACCATCATAAAAGCACTGAACCAGTTGCCATTTGGGTATAGCATGATGTGGACATTTTCTAATCAGTTCTTTGAATCTCTCCCATGTCTCATGGAACATTTCTCCATCTGTCTGGGAAAAACTTGTTATGGCTTTTCTAATTTGATTCGTTTTTCCTATAGGAAAATATTTCTTAAGAAATTCTCTCTGAAGATGATCCCAAGTTGAAATTATAACAGTGTCTAATGAATTTAACCAATACTTGGCTTTATCTTTTAGGGAAAAAGGGAATAACTTAAGCCTAAGTGCATCATCGAGAAATTTTGAATCTTGACAGTTGAGCAAATTTCCAAGAATTCATCTAAGTGTTTGTAGGGATCCTCATTTGTAAGTCCATAGAAAGATGGTAACATTTGGATTACACTTGACTTAATTTCATATTGGACAGCCTCTACTGGAGGCACTTGAATGCAGGGAGAGTAGGTATACCTTGAAGGAGTGAAATACTCTTTTAACTGTCGTGGTTGATTATTTTCGTTATTAGGATCCATAATTCTGAGTCTGTTTGCTCTAATAGTTCTTTCTATCTCAGGATCTAGGGTATAAGGTTGGGTTGCAACGATCGGCGACCAAGCATACACCCTAACCAATGACTCTAAAGCAAACAATTTTTTTATTATTTATTATTATTATTATAAGAAAAAGAGGGAGATTCTAAAGAAAATACCCTAAAAATTCCTAGAACTAAGAGCAATGAATAATTTAATTAGGGTTTAATAATTCTTAGCAATCAAGTTAGCAAAGATTAGACTCTCTATTCTAGGTTTACCCTAGATCTAGACAGCTCCTAACTTCCAAGACCGCCTTGTCCTATTGAGCTCGAAGTCCTTAGGGGCTGATGTCTAATTAATTTTAGAGTTAAAGGTTTGGGTTAATGCAGAATGAAGGATGTGGTTTGTGGGCCAAGGAAGGGTGATGAAATCCCCACCTTATCTTGATTAGGGGTTTGTGCCCTTAAAGTTAATTATGAAAATGCTATGCAACAAACAGATGTCCAACTCTTGAAATTATCAAACAAAATTAATCTAATTATTTTTTTTTAAAGATTTTTGTGATTAGGTTTCTAATTTCCTAATAAATTATGAGATGTCAATGGAAGAATTTTGAGTTTTGCAGAAAATAAATCCACCTAAGTCAATTTAAGCATAGAAATAAAATTTATTTTATTTATATATTTATTTTTATAATTTTTTATAATTTTTTTGTTAAATTATTATGTTTTATGGAAGATGTCTTAGGGTTTTCTTTCAGGTTTTTTTTAGGTAAGTTAATTAAAAGAAAATTTGATTAGGTTAAAATTGGATTTGTGGCAAAAAGGAAAGTAATAATTTTTTTATGTTAAAAAGAAATATGCAATTCTAACAATTAAGAAAATAAAATAAAGAGACAATAACTATTCAAAAATTAAGAGAAAATTAATCTAATTTTATATATATTTTTATATTTTTTAATTTTTTTAATAATTTTTTTTTTTTAAAATAACACACTTAAGTCCCCGGCAACGGCGCCAAAAATCTGATGCGTGTCGTAGCGCAACGATTAAAACACCTTAATTTCACTATTAGAATAGCGAGAGTAAGGGATCGATTCCACAGGGACTTTAGCGATTATCTTGAAATAAATTTATAAATTTAACTAAATAGATAACTAAGTAGATAATTAGTAGTGCAAAATAATAAGATATGGTTTATCTTATTAGAGCACGGCTCGTACCCGTAGATCACGGCCCGTCCCTTTTAAGAATAAATCAGTCTAAATTATTTTCACTTAAATATAATTTAATAATAATTAAATATGAATAGAAACTTTATTTCATATAAATTAAAAAGTTATGACATTAAGAAGGCAATAAGAAAGCAATAAATTCTCTCTACGTCAAACCAAAGACCGGAATGAAGACTTTTGGCAGATGCCTCATAACAGACATCCATGAACCATGGATGGATCACGACCTCTGTGAACAGAGGAACACGATTGCAGAGCCTCTTCTCCTTCAACAGCAACCTCCACACGGCTGGAACAGATCTCCCAGGATGGACGGATCCACAAGAGAGCTCCTCGGGACTCCCCAAATTCTCTCCACGGACTTCTTTCCAACGAACAGAGGATGCCTGTAAAAGAGCTTCTCCAATAGAGCTTCTCCTTCTCAAGGCTTGGAACTGGGCGTCTCCACGGCTGGAACGCCTGGGAACAAAGCTCGGGCTTGGAACGGATTTCACGGACGGCTACTTCCCGGACTTCCTCCAAACGACGCTTCTCTGCTGCTATTTGTAGAGGCCCCGGACGCGGAGGAGATGCGGCGAAGAATTCTGTTTCAAAACAGAGATGCGGAAGCAACGAAGAAAATCTAGATAAATCATAAATAAAATCTAAATTCCTCCAATTTATAACTTTCAATCTAATCTATTCCTTAATTGGTTGAGGAAACTGTTAGAATTAATTAAGAGAAAAATCGAACGGTTGATGAAGTTGGTAACGTGTTTGCCGTTTTTTTAAATCATGCTAAATCATTATAAAATCAATTCCGAGCTCGTTTTAAGTCCGATTTGAGTGCCGTTTGTGTCGTTAAATCCCTAAAATCGAGCTCTTTAAATTGATAAGGTTTTATCTAAAATATTATATAAAATATTAAATAATAATAGATACGTTAAATTATTAATTAATAGGTTTAATGATAATTATTTATGCATTTATCAGCAGCGCCAAGTAAAATATAATCTTTTAAATCCTTGAGCCGAGCGATCTCCATACCTTGGCAGTGCCAAGTAAAATATAATCTTTTAAATCCTCGGCCGGGCCGAGCGACCTCCGTACCTTGGCAGCTCCAAGTAAAATATAATCTTTTGAAGCTTCGGCCAAGCCGAGTAGCAGTCTCCGTACCTTGGCCGTGCCAAGTAAAATATATTTGACAAACCTCGGCAACAACCGAGTAATAAATTTCTTGAAGGCTCAGCTAATAAATTTCTTAAAGGCTCGACTACAACCGAGTAACGATCTTCGTACCTTGGCAGCGACAAATAAAATATAATCTTTTAAATCCTTGGCCTGGCCGAGCGATCTCCGTACCTTGGCAGCGCCAAGTAAAATATAATCTCTTGAAGGCTCGGCTACAACCGAGTAACGATCTCCATACCTTGGCAGCACCAAGTAAAAATAATCTTGAAGGCTCGGCTACAACCGAGTAACGATCTCCGTACCTTGGCAGTGCCAAGTAAAATATAATCTTGAAGGCTTGGCTACAATCAAGTAACGATCTCCGTACCTTGGCAGCGTCAAGTAAAATATAATCTTTTAAATCCTCGGTCGGGCTGAGTGATTTCCGTACCTTGGCAGCGCCAAGTAAAATATAATCTTGAAGGCTCGGCTACAACCGAGTAACGATCTCCGTACCTTGGCAGCGCCAAGTAAAATATAATCTTTTAAATCCTCGACCGGGCCGAGCGATCTTCGTACCTTGGCAGCGCCAAGTAAAATATAATCTTTTAAATCCTCGGTCGGGCCGAGCGATCTCCGTACCTTGGCAGCGCCAAGTAAAATATAATCTCTTGAAGCCTCGGCCAAGCCGAGTGGCGGTCTCTATACCTTAGCCACACCAAGTAAAATATATTTGACAAACCTTGGCAACAACCGAGTAATAAATTTCCTGAAGACTCAGCAACAACCGAGTAATATATTTCTGAAGGCTCGGCAACAACCGAGTAATAAATTTCCAGAGCCTCGGCAACAACTGAGTAATAAATTTACAGAGCCTCGGCTACAGTCGAGTGATATATTTCTAAAGCCTCGGCTAAAGACCGAGTGATGTATTTCTGCAGCCTTGGCCAAAGACCGAGTGATATATTTCCAAAGCCTCGGCCAAGACCAAGTTTTTTTTTTTTGAAGCGACCGAGTGATCTGTCTCTAGATAATTTATGAAGCCTCGGCTGAGATTGAGTGATACATTTTAGAAGCCTCGGCCAATCCGAGCGATACAGCACTAAAGCTTCGTCCCAGCCGGATAATTTCTCGGACACTCTAGCGCAACTAAAACGCCTTATTTTACTTCAGCAAGAGGGCCACCCAGGCCTCCCTCTGACCTAAACAGAGATCTACATTTCCTCCATAGAGGACTAAACGACATGCTAACAAAAATAAAGCAGCAAAAACGACGCTGGGTCCGTAGACTGTATTACGGCCTGAAAAACACAAAAAGAGAGTAGCAACTCTCAACACAATCACATCGGAAAAAGAACACAGACATTGAAGAAGAGAAATAGTAGAAACTTTCTCCCAAGAGACATTACAACTGCATCATAGCACGAGAGATAAAAACAAATATGAATAAGATAAAAGCTCGACTGAGCAGCTTCGATTGATAACGATGTCTTCACATCTGACCCTAGAAGTTGAAAGCTCGGCTGAGCAGCTCCAATCGATAACGATGTCTTCACATCTGACCCCAGAAATCGAGAAAAACCAGACAAGTCCCGTGGGACCACTAGTTAATCCCAAAGCGCTAAAACCTCTGACATGGGCGTCTGAAATAAAAGAGTCCCGCCATGTGGAGCTCCCCAAATCGCGGCTTACCGGAAATAAGGCATTTCATCCTTGAGGTATGGCGAAAAAATGATGATGAAACAACGGCCTGTCATTCACGAGATTATCACTGCCCGCCTTTACACATTCTCCGGATAAGATTATTTCAGAATTCTACTCCCTACATCCAAATTTACACTTCGGACTAGGGAGTGGGGGGCATGTGTTGAGGGGTAAAATTGCCATTGTGTTGATAACCGTGCAGGGGTTAGGATTAGTCCTGACTCCCACTCGTTGCGTGGCGCCCGCAAGAAGTGGACCAACCACTATGCCTCGATCCTAGTCCGAGCTATTCTTATACCTCGGTCCCAGTCCAAGCTATCTTTATACTTCGGTCCCAGTCCGAGCTATCCTTATGCCCCGGCTAGACCCGGGCGCTCGAGCACCTCTACGGAATCCAGTGCGAGAGAGTTTAAATTCGTAAGATTCCAAACAGAAATCACATCTGAGAGTGGCCTAGGACCCACGAGAGTGGCCTAGAGCCCTGGAGCCTATACAGTCATCGAATCTCAGGATATGAATCAACTCTCCTAGCCGTCGATTCTCTAACTAACATGATACGAATCTTACTGACCTCATAACAAACTGGATTCGAATCCTAACGGCTTTTGGACCCATGACGCCTCCAAGGAATCAAGTGATCCTCTATAAATACTACCATCTTCCGACTTCTCAGGTACGCGCGCACTTGCATATTCGCCCACTCTCCATCTACCTCTGCTCACCCTTCTTTCCGCCATTAATGCTCTGCTCAGAGCTCTCGAAATGCCACCATGGAGAGACTCTTCAGCGGGAGCCTTCTCCCCATATTTGTTTATTGTTGATCTTTACTGACTTGAGCATCGGAGGGTCTTCCATAGAGGACCACCCCCAATGCTTCTCGAGCGAGGACTTTTTTTGCAGATCCATCCAGGAGGGAGCCCACGCTGAAGCTCGAATGCGCCCAAGCCGGAGGATAGATTTCAGCAGCAACAGGGCATGTGCTCCTCCGTTTATATGAACATGATGGGCCTGATGTCAATCAATTTGTACCTAAACATGAAATAAATAAATTTAAATAAATTTAAATAAATTTTAAATAAATTTTAAATAAATTTATGTCATGATCATATTGCATCATATATTGATTCATCAAATTAAAATTAATATATTATGAACTCAATAAAATATTTTATTTATTTTATTTATATAATTAAATTTTTATAATAATAAAACTTAAATCATTTAATTAAAATATAATTAAATATTATATACTAAAAATAAAATTACTAAATAAGTTATGTTATTTATATTAAACAATTTATTAAATAAATTTTATTATGCTAATTTTATATTTATTTTTTTATTAAATAAATATACTTTTCATATTGGTTCAAAGAATGTTATTCTTCAACTCCAACCCAACGCAGCAATGCAAATTACCACCCAACATAATGTGTGGCAAATTTTATAAACATGAGAAAATGAACATTACACTTGCTGTATAACGTAAACCACAATCATTTTCTATATTTTATTATTTATAAAACTTTTATATAAGAATAATAATTTTTATTAAATAAAAGTGATTATTGTGAATAATGATAGTAGTTATTATTTTAAAATTAAATAATTTGTAATGATGGATAAAGAAAATAATGTCACCATCGAAACCGCGCTGCTGACACCGTTACCGTCTCGGCTTGTCGAACGATCCGGCGTCCGGTCTCGCGCACACGGTTTCGAATTCCATCCGCGTGCGCGCCCCGCAAGTCATCATCCAGAGAGTGGAACATTGGGTTTATTCCGCTGCCCGCCGGAAATTCCTACTCTCGGCCATCGTGCCACGCTTCCATGCGCATCGACGGTGTCGATCAAACAGAATGGATTACGTGGCAAGCGATCTAGCTTCAGACGGAATGGTCTGGGTTCCTCCGCGGGTGATCGTACCATGAAAAATCAAGGGGATGGGGATGAGTCCAAGACGTCTCTTCTAGAATCTCGAATCTTCTCCACGCCCAAAAATTTATTAATTTATATTTTATTAATTAATGAAAAAATGGCGTCAGCCCTAGGACTCCGGCACGTGACTGCGGCACGCGCGGGGGAGCACGCCCGGCGGGATGCAGAGCACAACCCCTGCTCCCTCTCAACGCCACTCTTCAGCCGTCCGATCCCCGTCCACGTCATCGATCCTCGCACTGTCCCAGGTCTGGACGGCCCAGATCGCGTCCCAGTAGAATCCGAAGCAACCCTCTCTCTCTCCCCATCCCCTGCTTCTCTCTTCCCTTCGTCGCAGTCTTTTTTTCCCCCAAAATTCCTGAAAAAATCTCCAAATTTTATTTTAATTTTATTTTTTTTCCTGCTTTATAGAGATGAAGAGGGGAGCGCCGGTGGAGGACGAGAGGGAGATGGAGTTGGAGTTGGCGATGGCCGGCAAGGCTAAGAAAGAAGAGGAGAAAGAAGAAATCAAGCCGTGAATGGCTATGATGTTGTGGATGATGATGATGGCGATGAGGAGGAGCTGGAGGAAATCGCGGAGCTGAAAGATGTTGATGAGGATGAGGAAGGTGATGATGATGGAGAGGGAGAAGAGGACGACGACGACGATGATGATGATGAAGAGGATGACGATGATGATGATGAGGAGGATTCTGATGATGTGGAGGAGGTCTTGCCGCCTGGGACTGGACCCCAGGCTCAGTATGCGGATGATGATGATGAGGAGGAGGACGAAGACGGGAATGATGAAGAAGATGATGGAGACGACGACGACGACGACGACGACGACGACGACGATGGCGAGGAAGAAGAGAAGGTATATTTTTTTTGATTTTTTTGGTATTTATTCTTTTAAAATTTCCTACATGGGTAGATCTGTGATTCTGGTTAGCGAAATAAGTAGAAGATTTCTCCTTTATTTTTTCAGTGAGTTATTTGATTCATTATGTCTTATTTATATTTCCATGCTTGAAAAAAAAATAGAGGTTAACTTTTTGATGGATTTATATGGTTCGATTTGTTGTTTATGGTTAACGATTTTTTTGGGGGGCTTGATTTTTTTTGTTAACTTGTTCCTTGTTTCACCATGTTTTGCTTTAGCGCTTATTTGATTTTTATTATTAATAAATTTCGTTTAGGGTTTTGGTGCCATGATGAGTGAAAGTAGACGAGGTAACGTTGCTATACATGCCCTAATTATTAATAGGTTTAAATGTTTATATTTGGGCTTGAAATTCATTTGTAGGTATTTTTGATGATTAATTCATTCAAGCATATTGTATTTGAGTTTTATACTTTTATTATGCAATAATATATTTTTCTCTGCTAAAATCCTGTTATTATTAGATCTTGCTGCCATATTGGATGTCACAGGGCCTCTGTATGTAGCTTGATCTGCGTTGACTGATACCAGTAGGGTTAATTCGTATAGATGTGTATGCTTTTAGAGATTTAGTCTCTAAAGTTTGACTATTGGCTTAGATTACGTTTTCCCGTTTCAATTTTTTTGTGTCTACTGATCTTTTCCCCTCATCTAACATCCTTTTTATATGTTTTTATACGGCTTTTGTTCTTGTTTTCCCTTTATTAAAAGGATCTCTGAGATACCATTAGTGGTGCAGTTCATATGATCGCTGAGCCATTTATGCTAGAAATGGAGATCTGGGTCGATGTTTATTTAATAGAAGTGCTTCTGTATGGCTTTTAGGGTTTGATATAAGAGGAGCTTTGCTATGCTGCTGCTGTTCCTGGTGGAAGCTCCGTTATATTTTGCGGCCTCTTGTTCTTGATTTCTTTTGTTATTTTCTTTGTTGTGTTTTTTTTTTTTTTGGTCAAGATAAAATAGTGCTCGAACCTCCCCTTAACTGATGGGAAGGAGTGGCTTTGTGCTATGGTGCCACCCTTCCTTGAAGGGGCTAATGGTCAATTCCATGCTTGCTTGGTTTTGTTTGTTTCTTCTTTTTTCCTAATCATAGACTTTATTTATTTTTTAAATTCATCTTTTGCCATCTTATAATTTTTATTAATATGTGTTTTCTATTCTTAGTTCATCATTATTGTGCTAGAATATCTGTTACATTATAGGTGGTTTTTCCTCACATTTTATTAACTGCTGTAAAATTTTTTATCTTTTTTTTTTATTGCCTGTTAAATGGTTAGCTTTGGTGTTACTTGGTGCCGGCATATTCTAAAATCTATGATTTCGCATTTGGTTTTGCCTAATTCTCATGATTGCGTCTCTTTCTTAGAGTGATATTGTGATACACTGTGTTCTTAATTTATTTAGAGAGCTTAATGTTTTAGAAACACTTGATGTTCGTTTCAACCATTTGCTAGGGTAAGCCATGGTTGTTTTCAATAGTAACCACTTCTATCAATTGATTTGATTTGTTTTGCGCTATTGCTTGGTGTCTGTCATTCATTTTCTTGTGCCTGATGCTGCATAAGAAATTTCTTTATGTACTATTATAAATTTTTTTTTTATAAGGGAGCAATGGAGGATAGGTTGCTTCTTTATTCATTTGTCATGTTGAGTAAGACTGTAATATATATTAACTTAGTATATTATAAAACATAGAGAATAATATGTGAATTGCCCATCTTTATCTTTCTCTCTGTCTCTGTGAGTATCATTACTTTTTGCCCCTTCAAGGGAGTTTTTGGGGACTATTTGCTAATTTCTCTTTGCTATTTTTTTAAAAAAAATTAAGCATTTTTGGGTCCTTGAGACTTAATAAACCTTTTGTTTTATCTAATATATCAATTTTTAGGAGGATTTGGGAACTGAGTACCTTGTCCAGCCAGTAGGTCGTCCAGAAGATGAAGAAGATGCGAGTGACTTCGAACCAGCTGGGGATGGTGATGATGTGGACATTGATGAAGAAGATGATGAGGGAGATGCAGGTCATGATGCTGGAAAGGAGCAATCTACTTCGAAGAGGAAGAGATCAGCTAAGGATGATAGCGACGACGACGACGACGATGCGATGGCGATGAGAGGCCATCAAAACGATAGTGTATCTGTTGCTGAATTGGTTGTTTCCATTGGCTTACATGTTTGTTTCTCACAAACTCATCTCCCAATTCTTTCTCTTAGAATATTTTTGGGATTGCCATGTATCAGCTGGGGATAACGTTTATGAACATAAAAGCTTTACTAGCTATGTGGGGACATGACTTAGGTGTCATGTACATGGTAGGAATATCCATGTGAAATGTTGTCCAGCCTTCACAAGGAGCCAATGTGAAGTCTTTAGTTTTTTTATTTTTCATTTTCCCTCTTTTTTTTTTTGTTAGTTGGAATCTCCCTGTACTTTTTAGTACTCTTATTAATCTTCTGATAAAATGTTAGACTTGATGTTTATGTCTTCATTTTTTTCGGATGTTTTGTGTTGTGGATGTTTGATTCCTTTGTCTTATCTGTAGATATTCATCTATTTGGTTTCTATTTTATTTTAAAAATCTGTAATATTTGGGGCTTAGAATATTTATCTAAAAAAACCTTTGGGCTTTGTTTGATTGTTCAGAAGACAGTAATTTTTAGGAGATGCGAAAGGTCTTTTTATTTTTAGAAATTATTTTTTTATTTTTTAAACAAGGTGTTCGGTGGAATAAGAGGGAAAATACTGTAGAGAGATCAGTACAAAAATAAGCTTAGGATAATATATATAAAATAAATATTATGATTGATGGGGGTTAGAATGCAACAGGCCGAAAACAATTAGAGAATGTACGATAAAGCGATAAAAGGCCCCAGAAGATGTTGATATTGCACAGCATGCGGTAAAATGTCATCAGTTATTAATATTAAAAAGGCAGTGATGCTGTTCAATGGGAAATGAGCTGGTTTCCATCCTCAGAACTGAGAAGTGACTCTCGGCAAGTACTTGTACCTCCATGGTCTAACTTGCATGGGAAATGAGTGCTTCAAGATTCATGATATGAAATAATGAAACGCTCGAGTCCGAGATCTTTGAGTTTTAACGGCGATGGAACCATGTGCAAATGTTTTATGATAGTCCCATCCTTGCGGTTGGGTTGTACGTACCCATTGACCATCAAGTGAGCCCAATTGGGTGTTTCTTAGGTGGAAGTTGGATGATTCAAAAGTGCTGGTAAATCATAGTGCTTGCAGAACGTTTGTGTACGGTGGCTTCAGGGTGGGTCTGGGGTTTAAAATGGAGGGAGATGGCCCTTGTTGTTGAGAATTATATATATATATATATATATATATATATATATATATATATGAATCAAATTCATACTGTATGTAAAAAAAATATATATATATATATATAATTTAATTTTTAAATTTAAGATATTTAGAAAATTAATTTAGTTAAAAAATTAGATCTAAAATTAATTTTAAATTATATCCATGTAAGATGAAGATGAATAAAGCTGATAAATAATAAATAATTTATGCAAAGATTTTTGATATTCTCTTAGAATTGAATGATAACCTTCGAACGAGAAGTGCTAGCATTTCTTTTCTTTTTCAATTATTTTTTAAATCATTTTTTAAATCAAGAAAGAGCGGATGTGAGATGTGAAGGACGTTCTAGAAAGAAAAAGGGTATCTTACGAAGTGAAAGAGGGGTATGGGTATCTAAGAAAAAGAGAAGAGGAGTTAGGCATGCCTTCTTAGGAGGACGTCTCTCTCTTTTATTCATGAAGAGGAAGTTGTTATCAACCATATCAAGTTGATAACAAACATCTATCTAATCATATCAGGTTAAAGATTAATTAATAACTTCCTTAACAAACTAGGAAATTATGTTAGGTTTTAACCACTCAATTACCTAACTACCTAACCACCAAGCTGCATCCTTAAAAGTAGAGCTCAAATAAATCATGATCACATGCCGAGATGGATATGCCCATCACCCAATTAAACACCATATTATCTATTTGATTAATCCCAATTAATCTGGACCATCCATCATATGAATCAAGCCTAACTGAATATCTAATTATATGCATATCACATGCAAACAAAATTTTTCCTCTCGATAATGAAAATTAAGTCCAACTTAATTTTCATTTAATTTCATTCAAAATCTTTTTAATGCATATGACCCATGAGGTCCATAGACACATTGGCAATAATCATATCCTTAATATTGACTTTAAAATGATCTGATCAATACTTTGTCCAAGTCAATTCTTTGATCAAATCAACTCCTTGATCAAATCAAAGAATCCATGATTATAGATCATAAGCGGCCTCTAGTAAATCATCATGACCATCCAAATGCTAAGAGTTTTGTTGACATGGTCATCAACACCTGTCCATGAACGATTCAATCCTTGGTCACATATCTCATATCAATCAGTTAGTCGTATGGAATATATCAATCCTGTAATTGATCTTTATTTACTTAATCTCTACTTTGAATTATAGACTCGGCTTTCAAACATTACAAACGGAATCAAGAACCCACAAATGGTCATAGTTGGGTGTTAATTGTTGGATGATGCCCAACTCATGGAGACGTTGTTGTACTTGATAATACAACAACTCAACTCGGCTATCAGATCAAAATGTCATAGAAAAGCAACTTCGCTTCCATTTGAACCAGCAAGAAATGGGGCAAGTTTGTTTTGTTGGCAATCTCTTCAGACTGGACGCTTGAAAACTTTGGTGGCTCTACTCAGAGGCAAGAAGTAGGAGCAGGTATTTGATTCAAAATGAATATGAAAAATCTTTGTTAGCTGCTACTATTTTTATTTCTTTGACAAATTTTCAGACTTAAATTATATCTTGGAGCGTGATTATGTTACTATTATTACTTAGTTTAATTGATAGTTTGAAAGCCTTCATCCTCTTTTTTGCGTCATGAAGTCTCTAATTTCTTCTTCCTCAAAGTTTCAATGCTAGCATGAAGGAAATTAGACTGCGGACTTTCTAGCTGGATTTGCAGTTACTCGTTGGACCACTTAATTTTGGACAGATAATCTTCTACCAAATTTTAATTGATTGTTGATGCTGATGCTAATAGCACCTTCTTTCCTAACTTGTGATTCAGTACTTGTAACCCAAAAAAAAAAAAAAAAAAAAAACGAGACATGGTTCACAAAAATTAACATCATGGGTGGTTGAAATGTTGCTGTTACAATTCCATCAAATGGTTTTGAAAAGCAGACATGTCCACAATTTTAAGTTATGTGGAATGGGAATAACCTCGTTCTTCCACAGAATAGGAATATTTTACTGTTCCATTCCATCTTAATGACCATCTTAAGAGAGCATTCAGGTTTCCTCATCTTTCTTTCCTTCCAATTTTCTTTATTTCTTTTATTTATTTATTATTTTTAATTTTACTTCTTTCTTTCCCTCCCTTCATTTTTTTCTTCTTTCAATCACTCTCCTAGCAGGTTAGGTCTTTATGTCGCATGGTTATCTTGATCTCATTTTTAAACAGAAACAAACAAAACAGTCAATACAAATGTTGAAAAGAATTAAGCAATATGGTTGAGAAACTTTATAAGTTGCCAATGACTAGCAACACAAATGTTTTAATTTTTAATTATGAACATGTTTGGAATAACTGTTTCCTTAGTTGTCGATTATATATATATATATATGCTACCTAATAAAATAACTCATCAAAATAAGCTCATAAGTGAAAGATGGAACATGAAAATAATTAGCCAAGAATATAACTATCTCGTTGTGATCTCACCATTGAGGAGGGCGGCCCCATTATTCATGATCCTGAATGTAAAGCTATTATAGAGGTATTGGAATACATACTAAAAAATTAATATTGGAAAGCACTCCAGGATTCGTTAAAATCAATTTTGATGGAAATATTCGAGGTAGACTTGCAGGTTTGGCTTTTGTTATCCATGAATCTGATGAGCTTTGTTGGCAGCAGGGGACTCGGCCTTTTGACTCTTTTTTCTATGACTGAGCTTTATGCTACTTAAATGGCATTTCCTATGCCGCTCGTATCCTTCGAGCTAGCAGTCTCTTTATTGAGGAAGACTCTCTTATTATATACGATGATTCAGACGAAATTTTTGCGACCATCCGCCAACAAACCCTTTCTCCACAACATCCAGACTATCCTTCAGTATGCTCATAGAGTTCAGATTCATCATATCTATCGAAAGCTAACTCTGGTGCTGACTAGATAGCTATCTTTGTTGCCCATCACTTTGGCTTCTCGAGCTGGAAGTAGGAAGAATCCTGCTCTATATACTAAAACAAATCTTGTTTTCTGACATTTTGGGTTTGACTCATACTAAAATGGTGTGATCATCCGTCTATATCAAAAAAAAAAAAAGTTAACATTGGATGGGGTGGAGTTCGCTTTCAGAATTGACAAATAAATTGATGATGTTGTGCAATGTCAAGTTGGGAAATGTAACATAATTAATTCATACCACCTCCTTGTAAGGCAGCAGCATTGTAGGCCCACCAGAAGAGGATTGATTGTGGTCCTACCAACACTATTTCTACCAGCCGAGAACTTGTGAGCTGTGATAGTCTTATGCTGTCCATGACCATTGTTTTTGGCTCAGGGACTCTTGGGTCTACCACAATGCCATTGAGGGCAATTTGGATGCTCTTTTGCTATTCTTCTTGGGGAGTCAATGCGGATCCTTCGTTGCAGTTCGCAATGCCTCCATTCCAAAGATTTGGGGTCCAAATTTGAGCAAAAGACTCACTAAAACCAAGAAGGAACAGGTAATTTCAGCTTGCCGTTCCCTTTTTGAGTTACATACGTTCTTCATGGTGTGGTAGACAGCCCCAGGATAAGTCTCCCCTCTGAGTCCAAACAAAGTTGTTGGATTGTTTGCCTGGTCTTCCACTTTGTCTCCTTCTTTGAAGTAGACTAGTGCCATAGCTTCAATAAATGAAATAAAGTTGCAAGCTAGATGCAAGTCACTTCTCTCTTCACTGAGGGAGCAAAGCAGTTGGGTAAATAAGGGATGATCCATCCAAGCATAAACTCTTCAATGATCAATACTTGCAGTAATAACACGAGGCATGGAAAGAAAGAAAAAAAAAATTCATATTTCTTAGCATATATTAATCATTTAGAACTCAAATAAGAAAATATAGTTTTTTTTTTTTTTAATCTCACTTGCTAGCAAGATTTAAAAGAACTTTATTTTACTATCGCTCTTTCATTATAGTCATTACTGCCTGGCTTTTAAATGATCGAAGCAGTTGTCTTAAAAAAAATATTATGTGTATCATAATGATAATATATAATTTTTTATTTTATTTTTTTGTTTTAAAATTTATAAATTATATATTTAAAAATAAAAAAGGATCGAATTTAGATTTAATTATATTCTAAAATATCAACGTTGATATTTTGCGCGTCACCGTTTTTACCTAAAGAAAAGAATAGTCGTATCCATAATCCCTTCCGTTCTCCGTCACTCCATTGCCGTTCCAGTGAAAAGTTCCACCCTTTTCGAATTAAATGAAAAATCAAAACTATACTCTCACCGACACTCGAAAACCCTAGCGAGAGATCGGCAGCGATCGCTTTAATGTCTTCCATCCTCCCCAAGGATCGAGCATTATTGGTGGCGGAGGAGGCGGCGGAGGAAGAGGAAGCGAAGGAGCCGCCGCCGCATTGCCCTAGACAAGCGCGCCACCCTTGGACATGGCCATGGTCCCGCCGCCGGCACCGGCGGCCTCGCAGGGGCGGCTGCCGCAGGCCCACCACCAGCCTCCGCCGTCGGATAATGATCGCACCGGTGGGGAGATCCGGGCCTTGGACTGCAACCTCGCGTCTCTCTGCGACCACATCCAGGTGGAGGGCTTCAACAACGGCGCCTTCTCCGATGTAATCGTAGAGGCCATGGGCTCCACCTACCACCTCCACCGCCTCATCCTCTCTCGCAGCTCCTACTTCAGGTGCATTCCGTTCATAAAATTCCGATCTTTGGGAGAATTGGTGGAATTCATGATATTAATAATCGTGGATCTGGAAAAAAAATGGGATTCTTTTTTTTTTTTTGATTCTGGTATTTTTAGAAAAATTTGTAAGCTAAATGATCTCTTCTTTATACGTATATTTCAGTTAAAAGGCTGCCACATATATATTCTTTCTCTTGGTTTTGCTTAATTTTGCCCATTTGGGTATTAGCTCTCAATTATACTGCATTATCGTCATTTATGGATCTTTATTTGCGGTTTCTTGCTTGTAACCTTCTGGTTCTGGCTATGCATGCGTGCAAATTATGGTGGAGTTACTGGTGTTTGTAGCTCGATGACTTTTTATGGTTCTTTGAGAAAGCTGCAACCTTGGATCAAAATTCTGAACCTAGATTTATCCCTTATCCAGCTGAGAATCATCGGAAAATCTCTTGATAGGGGCTGCAAATATTTTCTTGTGGTGAATCATTTTGGAACTCTTGTGCAGGAACATGCTTCAGGGTCCCTGGAAAGAGGCTGGTGCGCCAACTGTGGTCTTGCATATTGATGATGCTAATGTTAACTCAGAGTCGATTGAGATGGCCTTGGCATATCTCTATGGGCATCATCCCAAGCTTAATGACAGCAATGCATTCCGCGTTCTTGCTGCTGCTTCTTTTCTTGATCTTCAGGTATGTGGACTGCCCATTTTTTATGTTCTCAGTCATTGCTACTACTTCACTTTACGCCTTCTGTATATTCATATGGCTATTTACTGGCAGGATTTATGTGCAATCTGCACAGATTTTATCATATCAGAATTGTGGACGTCAAACTTCTTGGCATATCAGGTAAGGTCCAGTTCCTTGGTGCATTTGGATTACCTGCATGTCTTGTAATCAGGTCAACATGTCATTGAGATTCAGACTGCATTTGTTTCTGAATCAGGTGTTTGCAGAGAATCAAGATTATGGTATTCATGGAGAACGTGTTAGAAATGCATGCTGGGGCTATCTTTGTCAAAGTGCCACCATGGAGTTGAGGGAGGTAAGGGAGAAAAATCTTTGCTTGTGGATTATGATGTGCCTAATAAGTGCAAACGATGTTGTATTCTATTTCAGCTTCTACCTGCATGCATGATTCCTGTTGCAATGTGATGCATTTTAAATTTATAGTCCGGTTACTTCCATGGTTCCTACCATGATCATATGACATTAATGGTATTTGTGGTCTATCTTTGTCGTAGTTGCCATGAGAGGAAATGAAAACAATGCATAAAGCAAGGAAGCAGGAAAAGATGCTCAAAAAAGGTCCCAATGCGTGAAATGAGAAAAGACAATACAGTACATGTACTCCCTCAGACAATACAGTACAAGTAAAAAATTATAAAACATACATGAAAAGTTACAAAGAAATCAAAGGAAAAACATGGAGAAATGGGTTATTGCTCATTAAGGAACTCTTTTTTGTTAATTATATAACTCTTTTTGTCTCTTTCATAAAATAGGAAGTTAAATCTACCATAGAAGAGAGGGGTTCTCGTAATCAAGTCATTCAAAAGGAGACAAGTGGTGGTATAAGACGACTTAGGACAAAATAATTATAAGGCAGCTATTTTAATCTAATTATAGCTCACTTTTTCAATGACACCAAACAAAATGTTGTGGCAGAGAGCTTGAGGGAAGTTGTATACCAAGTAAGGTTTTTTTTTTTAAAGAATATTTTCAATTTTTTTTCCTTATCTAGTGATTCCCTTTATTGGGTTATCCTTATCTCCTATGCTGACTTGGGGCTTGGTAGAGTAGGAATGGGAAAGTAGAACCACCATGTTGTAAATACTGCAAGTCAATGCTCTAAAATATGGTGCTTGAGCCCGCATATGTGGCCGGATATGCATATATTGGACCTCACCATATTCCTTATATGCAGCTAGTATATGCAGTTATACCGCATATAGGCCGAAAAGGTAGTTCTCTTAGCAATGTGTAAGTGCAGATATGGCAGAATTAGAATTTTGAGACTATATGTGCATCCAATTTATTATTGTGCCATCATATGTGCAGTCCTTTTAGCATTAGGTGACCAAATATATGGTCCACTCTTATGTAGACTCATGCAAACCAGGTAGGTGATAATTGATGGTCGGGCTAAATGTAGGTTTCAAGTGGTGTGGCTATGCATATATTAATAATATCAATATGTAAACTATGCTTTAATTATTGCTATTAACCACATATGTGCACATATAATGCATATGTATAATGTGGTCCCTTGATCATCTACATGCCACAGCTGCCTTTTAAAACATTGGCACAATTAGAGTCTGTGAATTGCCCAAAAAAGCTGTTTGTTTTACTACAAGTTTCCCGTGTGAATCTCATCCATTTCGAGCATGCTTCACAATAACTGCAGTCTTATCCACATGGGATGCAGTAGTGGATAGCGGACAATTAAGATCTCTTGGAAAATTCAATTGCGTGTTTCACAAATTTGCTTGACATCCTTTTCCAATTCAGTTCTCTGAGAAATTGGTGTTGGAGTGGGAAACCTACTTCCTGCATCTATGATCCTAGCTAGCTATAGCTGTAAATTTGACAAATTTGGCAATTGTCTGTTGGAGTGAGACGAGAAAAACTAGAAAGCGTGAATTTCAGGACTTGGGAATGTTTGAGGATGCAGGATCATATTTTGGTTGGAAAGCTAACACAAAAGTAGAGCTGTAATTTGTGATGTTCAAACTTATGAAATAAATTGAATCTGAAATAAATCAAGTGTTCAAGCCAAGGTCCATAATTTTGGTACCTGGTACTGTACAGGATGTTATACCAATACATGATTGGTTTGCTATGGTGCTGTATGTACCTCATACTGAGACAACTTGCATGTTCTTTCTTCTCTTTTCTCACGATGGTACCACTTAAAATCAGGCACTATGCATCAATACCGACCAGAGCTGTGATGGTATTGGTTGGTGTGGACCGGTTTCTGTGCCAACCAACAAACAGTCCCAGTTTCGCATTGGTTTGGTACAATATTCCCTCAACTGAGTGGTTCAGCTTGGTTTTGCTGTTCTTGGTTCAAGCAGATTTTGTTGTACATATATTATTTACTTAATGAAAGTGATTAAGCAGTTATCTATTCTGTTCTCATAAAAAAGTGTTAAGCAGAAAAGATTTTTTTTCTCTTTCTTTAATCTTTTAACATCTGCATGTTTGAACTAATATTTGCATGGCTTATTTTGTTTACCCATTGGTTTGGTCTAATATGGCCCCAACCAAGCTGTTCAGGTTGGTTTTGCAGTTCTTGGTTCAAGTAGAATTTGTTGTATATCGATTATTTACTTGATGAAAGTGATTAGTTTCTCAGAAAAAAATGTTAAGCAGAATGGATTTTTCTCCTTTAATCTTTTAACCATCTATGTGTTTGAACTAATATCTGCATGACTTATTTTGCTAATGTGAATGTCTCTGTTAGAATTATTCTTTGATTCACTAGGCAGTGGATTGACCTAATGTGCTTTTATTTTGTGGAACTTTTTTTGAAGTGGTAAGGGTGCATACCTGGCTTTAGTAAATCTGAGAGAATATTTGTGAAGTTATTTCAACTAGAATACTTTTTTGGATGCTATGTATGAGAAGCTAAAAGGAAGTATCATCTTTTGGAGACCTAAAGTTTCATCTGTCTTTTATATCAATTAACTCTGTCATTAGTGGATAAGGTTATCAATTCTTCATTGTTGAAAATACTCCTTGTGAACCTCATCAGAGGACACATCACAGCTAACTTTTGATGGCTTTTAGTTTAAGAATTTAGGTGATACTGGAGAGTGAACAGGTTAGACACCATTGCAAGTTAAATTTTTCTTGGTGGGTTCAGGAGTACAGGTGTTAATTTTGGTAGGACATGGAGGTTTTATTAATGTCATCTAACTGGAGTTTCATTTTGTTTGTATATTATTTGGGCCATAGGTAATAGGACTGGTTCCCTTGGTCAAATTGGGTGGCAAACATGTCTTTTCTTTTGTTGGCACTACCGTAGTATGACGATTATATTTTCCCTAAATATTCAACTCTTTGTTGTATATTCACTTCTTTCACTGCAATGGTTTGATGGCTGGAGAAGTTATATCAGTCTTGAACACCTGGCATGGGCTCCACAACTCAAAGCACATGCCACTGACACAGGTTGAAACCGATTATTAGGGGAAAAAAGTTAACTGCAATGAAACCTGAGTTCTTCAGAGATTGTCGTCATAAATGAAGTAATGCATGCATTTAATATAATTTGGTTAATTTCTCTCTATTCTTTTCTATCTTATGTTCTTTAGTTTTCTTCACAGGGTCTTATAGCCAAAAATAATATTTGATATTATGTATCTTGGATGTGTCCATCATATTGTCCATGAGTAGTTCCACGAGCCTTGCACAGGTGGTGCCATATATTTTACCATTCCAATCTCGTTGGAGAAATTCATCAACAGTGGCTGCCAAGCTCTTCTTGACAAGGCTAGTACCTCCTTGGGTGAATGCCATAAGAGAATCATAGGCATAATATTCAATATTCGTCAAAGATCCGGACAGTTTGTCATCTTAATCCAGAAACCTCATAATAAATATCGTGTGTTTAGAAGGACCAATTTCCCGAACTCTATTACCTTGGATGTAAAATAGTTTTCAGAGTGTCTGGTTTCACATCAGTCCACAGGTCAATATGATGAAAAATATACTTGTGTCATCTTGCTTATGCATAGTTAAAAAAAAAAAAAACTTAATTATTGTACATGGTATGCACAATTCTGTTGTGTTTATGTTCTGTTATTATGTTAATAAAATTCCAGGCTATTCTCATCAAGTTTAATTTCATATTACATCTTTATGAATGTGTGTGCATGCACATTTATGCATGTGAGCAGTGCATCCGCTCTTGTCTAACTCCCTTGTGCCTCTGTGATTGCTTGTTTCTTACTGGTTAAGCTAAATTGATTTTGTGCATGAACTTACATGATTTTGATTAATAGATACTCCCAAAACTTTCTTCGCAAACTTTGAATGCTCTGCTTACGTCTGATGAACTTTGGGTGCCTAATGAGGAGAAACGGTATGTGACATACTTTCAGCATGCAATCTTCTCTCACAGATTTCTTATGCAATTTCATTGGACTTCTTATTTACGGTTGTTTTATTGAAGGTTTGAACTGGCTCTGTATGCACTACTTGCAAAATGTGCCATTTCTGAGGCAGAACACTCTGGACAGGAGAACTCTTGCTCTGAGATGGTAACAAGTACTTCAGATTCTTCAGTGCTTAAGGGAAAAGGTATAATGGATAACTGCTGCAGTAATCAGCTCATTGAGCCTGAACTACAGCATTTGCACATACGGGAGAATTTAGAAGGACATAAAGCTGCTCACAATATTCTGCTTGAGCTTGCAGATTGCGTCGTAGACTTTCACACAGATGTTCCTTATTCCAAACCAGTACAAGTGCGACAAACAACTTGCTCTCAACCAGTCCAGGATTCAAAATATCCCCTCAAAGTGGAGCATCCTGCCACCTTGCACTCTTTAACTGACAAAAATGCAATAAGGGCATCGTGTTCATATATTGAAACTGGAAATGGTATTGAAACAGCTAGAATGGGAGGAAATGAAGCTGCTATGGAAGGTCCATCTGGAGAAAACGCATGTTACCATTTAAATAGTAATATCTGGCTCCCTCAGGATCAATCAGGGGACTGCTTGTCAGCAAGCCCTACTAATGGAGCAGCACCAAGTGATTGGGGAAGGTATAATGCACCTACATGGGGTGGCAGGATAGTAGGCAGGAGGCAGGTCAAAAGTGCCAAGGGCAGTTCAGTTATACACGGTGAAGAATTCAATGCCTTCATCTCTATATTTGAAGGAGGTTCTCTTCTTTATTGTAACATGTCCTTCGAGGCACTTCTAAATGTCCGAAAACAACTAGAAGAATTAGGATTTCCCTGCAAAGCTGTGAATGATGGTCTTTGGCTACAGGTCATAAACCAACATCCTTCAGCAATGTTTAATCTTTAATAGTTATTGTTCTTTTCTTTTCTTTGTTTTGCTAGCAATTGCTATACATGAGAATATGATGTCTAAGTTTCTTTGATCTTTGAATGCAGATGCTTCTATGTCACAGGGTGCAAACAATAGGGGCTGATACTTGCAAAAACTGCTGCCTTACAAGCAATGCATGTGCTTGCAGGCAGGCATTTGTGTATCCACATGGAGGCACTCCAGTTGGCTATTACCGGCAAGAACATGACCGGAACAATAGTTCTGGCAGTGTGGGGAATATTTACCTTGCTGATGCCCAAAGTGAGGGAAGTGGCTTGTATGGGCCTGTGCGTGTCCCTGTGAGGGGGGCGATTGATGGGCTTGCTGGCATCGGACGGGGAACCACATATGTGTCCAATGCAGCTTGGCCTCCAACACGTTATGTATTTTCTCGTGTACCATTTGGACTCGGCAACAGAAATGGCCAGCAGTCACTTGCTAATGATGAGCCAGAAGCCAGAATCGATCTTAATGGTGAGCTATCAGGAGATGGTTTGACTGCTCTGGTCGGACTTAGCCAAGGGAACAATGTTGTTCATGTTCATGATGAACAAGCAGAGAGAGTATATGAACCAGATCTGCAGAGTAGATTTGTTGGGTCTTCTTCTCTTCCAAGCACTAGTGGCACCATTTCAATGCAGATCTTAGAATCGCAGGAGCATGCTCTTGGACTTGAATGGGGAAGTTCTGAGGGTTCTTCTATATCCTTGGATTTGAAAACACCACTATGCCATTTCCCTCCATTTCGCTTTGGGTAGGATGCCATGGCCTTTTTTTTTTTCTCCTGTTTGCTTGGATTTTGGACTGTCAGTATAATTCTGCTCAGCTGAATTTTGTATATACCCTAACTTTTCATGATATCTAGATACTTCATGGAGGGTATAATGTGTCTGTGCATGTGCTTGAACATCTGACATATCTATTACTCATGTTTATTAGAGTTGTAGTGACCTTACCATTGTCCTTTTTAGCATGAATCTTAGTTGAATGTGCTGTGCATGGTGCACACGGTGGTTACCTTACTGCCGTTCTTTATACATGTTATTCTCCTCAGCTTCCAACATGGATCTTGCGTTGGTTTTATTCTTCTATTCAATGATTGTGTTTTATAAGGGCTTCCTTGCATTGCCTTCATTAAACAACACTTTTCTGAGGCCTTGCAGCCAAAAATTCCACCTTATGAACTTCTATCTCATATTTGGTGAACTACTGGTCTGATTTTTCAGTCTCTGAAGGCAACTTTTCTACTTAATAGCAGAGTCGGTGTTTAGTATAAAATTTCTTTTCCAGGAGATAAACAATTTATCATGGTGTCAGAACAAGATCTTCACTCCAACCAAACCTTTTGAATGGTGCAGGTTTCTATCCATAAAAAATATCCATCGGAACATTGTTTGAATGGGAAATTGACCAAAGTCATCCATTATATTTTCTCATCCCATCAAGCATGCTCACAATTACTTGCTAGTCTTAGTTATTTCTTCTGAATTTGAATGCATTTCTACCTATCATGGCTGCTTTTTCAAAGGGTTTTTTCATTTAAGAACGGTAGCTTTTCTGATTTTGGCCAATTTGTGTATGTTTGTACAGCAATACCTGTATTGGTTGTTGTATTCTTATGACATTTGTATGTTTGTACAGCAATACCTGTATTGGTTATCGTATTCTTATGACATTCTTGTGATATATGTTTTCCTTACCTAGGCACTCTTTGTTGAGATGTTATGAAATTCTTTTCATTTTTATCATGTAATACCAGTGACTTAAGTACATTGACTTTTTATCATAATTGTTGACTACAAATGAGAAATTTTAGTAACCCATTGAAGGTAGGCATCAATAAATATGAAAAATGTCAATCTAGCATTTCATCTTACTGGATAACATAAATTTCTTGATGCCTTATGTTCTGACTGATTGAGGATAATTCAGAACTAGATGCTTCATCCTTTTTCAGAGCATATTAACATAGCCTGAGTTTTAAATTCATTCTACTAGAAGAAAAGCTTATATCTTGGCAGAAAGTATGAAAAAAGAGAACAAATTTTGGTCATAAAAATTTGGAGAAGTGGTCAAATTTATTTGTAAATTAACACAAATTTTGTAAGGTATTCAACAAAGCGGATCACTTTGACCAGGCTATGATAAGATTTTTGATGTGACATGTAGTTTTATCCATGTATGGTAATTCACTATTTGTTCAGGTAATAACTCTTAATTGTGGGAAGTGATTAGGGTCGTGATTCAGAGTAAGCCATCTGGACTTTGGCTGCATCATGATCTAATTGGTCTTCAGTTCTTGATATATTAGATAGGGCAATTATCAAATAATTAGATTCATAATAAGCTTGAATTCAGCAAAATATCATCAATTTGTTTAGGTTGGTCCTGGATGTTAAACTTAGAAAACTGAGACCCATGGAAAGACTGATCAGAGTATTTGATTTAGTTGGTGCATAGGCATAGCTCTAGTGAACTTATTGCTTGTGTGGATTTCATTGGTTTGATAAGGAGAAAGATGGCAGCTCTGTAGTTTGATCTTTTAGGGATACTTATTAATGGAGACTCTTAAGGACCACTACAAAATTCTCTAAGGAAATTGGAGAGGTCAATGGAGATTTGAGGTGTTTTTGGCATGCCTACTCTTTCATTGTCCTAGTTCTCGAATTTTTATGACATATTCTTAAGTGCCTAGGTTACTGCTTTCTCTCACATCTATTGATAATCCTGTACTTGGCTGCTTGAACTTGTACAACCACAATAAGTGTTATGAGCTGAAGAAGTGTTTTTTCCATGGTTTGTAGCCATTATCTAGCGAAGTGTAAAAATTGGGTTAGGAGCTTGATGGCTGAACATCCTTCTCTATGAATGTTTTGGATCTCAATCTGCTGCCCTTGATAGGAGGTGAACATGTTAGAAGTACCGTTTGGTTTTTGGGCACCAAACTAAGTTAAGCAAATATTGTATGATTATATACTGTCCTTAATAGTAGGTCTCCTGGGTAACCCATACAGCATTCTTTATTAACAGCATAAAATGGAGAACCATGAACAAACTTGTGTTGTTCATTATGATGTTATCATCAACACAAGTTTCCACTGAAGGTGCTCCTTTCACTGATACTTCTTATTTCTAATTTTGATTTCTTCCTATTATACAATTACCAATAGAAGAATGTTTACTTGTAAGATAATTTTAATAACTTGATGAGTCTAATGCAAAAAAAGCAAAAAGACCTGAGAAGGTACCATTAAATGTACGTGGGTTCAACATCAGCCTTGATGAACTGGTGCCACAGTACCTGGCAAAGGCAACCATAGGATGGAGTCCTAGGATGAAATCTACACTGGTTATTCTATATGCTTGTACTGTAAGTTTGAGTTAGAAATTTTTTTGCCCTTTCAATAATCCTTTTTTGCTCAATTTCCTTTTCTTCTCTTTTTTTTTGGGTCTAACATTTTGGTGGCTCTGAATTTTTTCGGTCAGCATCAAATAATACTTGGATAAATAAGACATCAATCATTATTATTATCAACGTAATAAGTGTGCAACCTGTGTCTATTATTCCATGCTTGACATTCCTGCTGATTTTCTCCTGTGGATAGACTGTGTTGTATTCATTGGGCTTAATAAATTCATTCATTTAATCTCAGCGTGGAATTTGAAGATGTGCACAGGCTTGCTGATAACCAAGTGAAGCACTCTCCTGAAGTATTTTATGCAGGGTCGCTTTGGAAGGTACATGATTCTTTTAGAATGCCTTAAACATTCCTTTGCCTGGTGATATTACTTAAAGAAAACTTGGTTGCGTTGATAGGTAAGTGTCCAGGCTTTCAGTGATGAAGACCCACAGGGACGTCGCACTCTCGGTAATTTTAACATTGCATGTTGAATTTTTGTTACTATACAAGTAGAAAAGATGATGAAACCAATGTGTTCCCTTTCAATGCATGCCATTCAGGATTGTTTCTTCACAGGCGCAAGGCAGAAGTGGCAGATCCTCAAAGAAAGGTCTTGTTCCCTCTTTTTTTTTTTCTCCTCTTCATTTTATTTTCTTTTTTAAAAAATAATTTAAAAGTATATAGAAGTCTTACCCACAACATTTTCCTTCCAAAGGTTCATATGTACGTTGATTCTCGTGAAAAGGTGACGGCCCGTTATCAGGTATGACAATTTATGCCGGAAAGTCCCTTGTCATTTATATTTTGTGTTATTCCTTTCTTTTTATTGAGGATCGATGGTACGCTTCATTCTTCCAGTTGATTTGCCCATCAAAGAGGGAAGTAATGGTGTTTGGAAGCTTCAAACAGGCAGGGACTTTGTTACCAAAAGCTCCAAAGGGTTGGGGTTGGCGCACCGCTTTACTATTTGATGAACTCGCTGATCTCCTGCAGGGTGGAGCCTTGCGGGTTGCTGCTGTTGTGCAGCTAGTTTGAAACCAATCAGTTGCTGCAGATGCCTGTAGCTACTGTATTATGAAATTCGAGCTTTTTTTTTTTTTTGTACATGGCATGCATCCTAAATAAGGCGGAAAACCTGACGTTATCGATCCATTATATCAGCAATAATTGCTGGTTTATCTACTTATAAATTCTTTGTTAAATCTCTCTAAGTTGGTGATTTTAAACAAATGGTTGCGTGACGTTGATTCTTCTCTGTAATAATTTACTTCATATCTGATAGCACCCAACAAGTGGAGATTTGTTGCAATGACTTTTATCAGTTATTTAGTAGCCTCAGTCTTCAGTTATCATTGTGGCAATGCTGTGTTGATGGTCTCAGCAATGTTAAATTTGGTCCAAGGCTTTGGCTAGCTTTTGATATTGAGTGATTATGTCAGCAATTTTTAGCTGCAGGACCGGGGTAACCCCTTTGTACCTTTTATACCTTTCAGCCTTGGTGAGAAGATTCTATGGCAGATTCCTGGCATAATAATAACAAAACTCGCTTGAAAACCTAATTCCTTTTGGTTTTATTTAAGGTGAGTCATTATGCATTAAGTCGAGCTTCAGAAATCATGGTGATGTCATTAGAATTAGTTAAAACTGACAACTCACAATGCTCGTTTAATTTAAGCCGGCTCCATCATGCAATGTGTTCTTCTCCAGCATTCAATTAGCACCATTAGTGCTCATGTCAAGCATAGCAAGAGATGCACGTCAAAAACTAGGAAGAAGAATTGGAAAGTAGATTATCCCGCCTTGTTACTTCTTTAAGCGCATCCCAGTCACAGTCGCCTTGTAACTTGGATGCATTTGAGCAACCCTTCAGCAGTGAATAGCTCATCCTACAGACATCGAAGTACCAGGTCAATCATGGACGTCGTACAATACGAACTTGACCATAGATTCCCAACAAAATTTCCTTGGGAAAAACAAGGAAAAATTCATTGCAAATGCCAAATGGCATTTGATGTGGCTGATCGAGTTGTTTTAAGGATGACGGAGAAAGCAACTGACGGAACCCCTGCCCGAGTCTCCGAGTCCCTCTCGGCTTCGGCCTCCGAGGCCCTTTCGTCGTCTAAGGTCCCCTCGGCTTCGGATCTGGAGTTCCCTCGGCCTTAGACTTCATGTTCCCTCGCCTCGGACCTGGAGTCCCCTCGGCCTCGGACCTCGGGTCCCCTTGGCCTTAACCTCAAGTGTCCCCTACCTCAAGCCGACTGACACTACCACATGGTCCATCAACCGTCCGAAGCTACCATATGGCCCACTAACCATCTACTACTGCGCGTGGCTCCTATCCATAACGGCGCACGCCTGATACGACTAGGCCCACCTGCCACCTATGGCGCCACGCCTGGCAGGTGGCTGGCGGGGCAAGACACCTCTGACATGCCCAGTATCGGTTGTGACCCCTTCTGGAAGCAAGAAAAGGGACCCTCGAATAGGTATAAAAGCCCGCATTCACAACGAGGAAGGAATCTGAACTCAAGCTCTTTAGCGATCTTTTTGTTAGCTCTTTTCTTTACTATTCCCAAGTGCTTACTTGAGCGTCGGAGGGTCCCCACCGGTGTAACCGATCTCCGGGGACTTTCTTGCAAGAGCTTCTTCGAAGAGGAGGATCTCCGTTTCACGCTGTTGGAGGAACGTGACTTGGCAGCAACAGATTGGCGCGCCAGGTAAGGGGGATAGAAAAGAAAGCTTCGAACCAGTCAGCTGCAGATTCTCCTCCCCTGAGTACTTAAAAAGATGGTGGTGACATGCGCATAGGAAGTTTCCATCAGCCACGCTGGGGGGCATCGCCAGGGAGTTGACCTATCGGAGGCCGGTCCCCTTGCTCCCCAGTCCGGCATCCCCGCACCGCCATCGCCACCACCACTACAGCAGCAGATGATCGGATCGTCGCTCTCACCATACAAGTCCAGCCGCTAGTGGCGACGGTCCAGGTTCTGCAGCAGTAACCGGCCACCGCGCAGCGGCCGCCGGAGCCACACTCGTCGGTCCCAGGGGTGGTCCAACCCAGCCAGCACTCTTCTCGGGAGAGGTCCCCCCTTCGGGAGGTCCGCGCCGCCGCGCTTTACCCAGACACCATCACCGAGAAGCCTCTATGAGGTCCCGGTCCCCTTCTCGCCACGCCAGCGCTTTCCCTAAGCGGCGGCATGGGAGGGAGGCAAAGCGCACCCGTCTGCATCATCGCCACCCCTCTTCGTCCTCTGAGTCTTCAAGGGAGGGGTCCTTTGATGGCTGGATAGCTCACTGAGCCAAGCGCTGGCTGGATGAATATAACCAGCAGCTGAAGGAGCTCAGCCGCAGGATCACCAACCCGTCGGAGGTGGATTATGACAGCCGTCCATCGCTGTCCCGCCGCATCATGGAGGAGCCGATTTTGACCTGGTTCCGTCTCCCTCAACTGGACCCGTACGACGGGACCACCGATCCCCTGGACCATCTGAAAAGCTACAAGGTCCTCATGCAGGTCCAGGGGGCAACTGACTCCCTACTTTGCATCGCCTTTCCTGCCACCCTGAGGAAGGTTGCTCAAGCTTGGTACTCCCACTTGCCACCGTGCAGTATCAACTCATTCTGACAGCTGGAGAGGGCCTTCCTGGCTCATTTTGATGCATGCCGGAAGATCCCACGAGTGGCGGATAGTCTATTCTCTATCCAGCAGAAGAGCGGCGAGTCGCTGAAGGACTTCATGCTCGTTTCAAGAAGGCTACCCTTGATGTCTACAACCTCGAGGACTCTATGGCCACGCTGGCCTTGAAGCGAGGGCCCGCCCCTCCCATTTTGCCTACTCCCTTGATAAGAAGCCGTCCGGCTCCTACACCGAACTACTGAGCCAGGCATAGAAGTACATCCACGCCGATAAGGCTGACTCCTCCCGGCGTGAGGTGGACGGAAACTCCAGTAAGAAGAAAACTCGTCTCGAGCCTACCAAGCTCGCCCCAGGAGGCCCGAACCTCCCCATCGACCAGACAATCACCCACAAGCACTTGCCCTTAGGGAGGGTCCGTTCACTACCCTGCTTGCCCCGATATCTCACATTCTGATGGAGATCGAGGGCGAACCATATCTCCAGCTCCCTCCTCCATTGAAACCAAGGATTCCCCGCAACAAAAATTTGTACTATTGCTTTCATCGGGACCACGACCATGACACTGAAGACTGTCACCAGCTGAAGAAGGCGATTGAGGATCTTATCCAGCATGGCCACTTGGGGAAGTTTATTCAGAGAGGTAACCCGAGTGCACCCGGCCTGTCAACACCTCCTAAGGTCAGCATTGACAATGCCCCAACCGAGAAGATGATGGCCATGATCTCCTAGGGGGCAGGCAACACCTCCAAGAGGCCGCGGGGGGATGAGGGGCTAGATTCTGTAATTCTCTTTTTCCAAAGGGACCTAGAGGGGGTAGTTAACAAGAATGATGATAGCGTCATCATATCCCTGATGATCACAAAACACCCTGTAAAAAGAATTTTAGTTGACAGTGGAAGCTCAGTTAATGTTTTGAGTTACAATGCATTCGTTCGGATGAACCTATCTCCTGGCTCCCTTCGGCCTATCACCACACCCTTGATGGGTTTTACTGAAGATTCTGTAAGGATCGAAGGAGAGATCACCCTTTCTGTCACAGCTGGAACCCCACCGTGTCAGAGCATGGTTTTTATGAACTTCTTGGTTGTCCGAGTTCCCCTGGCCTACAATGCCATCCTCGAAAGACCTGGTCTGAACCTTTTAGATGCCATCATCTCCACCAAAAGATTGCTCCTAAGGTTTCCCACCAGCAAAGGAGTCGGGGAAATGCGGGGGGAGCAGAACCCACTGCCACTTTGCTATCACATGGCCCCCAGCCCGCAGGGGATGGTGGCTGCACCAGCACTGAAATCACTCGACCCCCGAGACTTGGAGAGGATGGGGGAGCCAGCTGAGCGCCTGTTGACCTTCCCGCTAGGGGAGGACCCGACAAGGATGCTCCAGATTGGAGCTCTACTTCTGGAGGAGGTGCGCGAGCAGCTTCTAGCTTTTCTGCGGGCCAACTCCGACGTCTTTGCATGGTCGACGTCTGACATGCAGGGTATACCCGAGGAGGTAATCACCCATCAGCTCAACGTCAGACCGGGATGCCGGCCCATTCGGTAGAAGAAGAGGAGCTTTTCCCTCGATCAACAAAAGGCCATTGATGAGGAAGTTCGTAAGCTGGTGGCTGCTAGCCACATCTGAGAGGTCCACTACCCCGACTGGCTAGCCAACGTCGTGATGATTCACAAGGCTAGTGGAAGCTGGAGGATGTGCGTGGACTTCACTGATCTTAACAAGACATGGCCCAAGGACAACTTCCCGTTGCCTCGGATTGACCAGCTGGTGGATGCCACATTCGGCCATGAGACCCTTAGTTTCATAGATGCCTTCTCCGGATACAACCAAATCAATATGGATCATGCGAACAAGGAGGTCACCTCATTTGTGACCGAGAAGGGCATATACTGTTACAAGGTAATGTCGTTCAGACTAAAGAATGCTGGAGATACTTATCAGAGGCTGATGAATAAGGTCTTCGAGGACCAGATCGAGCGCAATATGGAGGTATACGTGGATGATATGCTAACCAAGAGTATCCGTACCACTGACCATGTTGCCGACCTTGCAGAGACCTTCAGTAAGCTCCGCCGGTACCAGATGAGGCTAAACCTCCGCAAGTGTGCTTTCGGAGTAAAAGCAGGCAAGTTCCTAAGCTTCATGGTGATGCTGCGGAGGATTGAGGCAAACCCAGATAAGATCCGGGCCATCCTTGACATGAGGCCCCCGGCAAGCAAGAAGGAGGTGCAGCGCCTGACTGGAAGGATAGCAGCCTTGAGCCGTTTCTTATCTAAATCAGTAGAGAGGTGTCTGCCTTTATTCAAGGCGCTGTGTAAGGTCAATGGCTTTGAGTGGATGAAGGAGCGCCAGAAGGCCTTTAAGGAGTTGAAGGAGTTTTTATCCACTCCACCGTTGCTGTCAAAGCCGAGGGGCGGGGAGGAGCTTTTTCTCTACCTTGCAGCCTCCCCCAAAGCTGTCAGCTCTGTGCTTGTGCCCATGGATGCCGACGGGATGCAGAGGCCAGTCTACTACACCAGCAAGGTGCTTCATAATGCGGAGACCAGGTTTTCCAGAACCAAGAAGATCATCTTTTCCCTGTTCATCTTCGCTCAGCGCTTCATGCCCTACTTCCAAGCTCATCCTATTGTGGTGCTCACGGACCAGCCTCTCTGGGCAATCTTATCCCGTCCTAACACCTCCGATTGACTGGCGAAGTGGGCCATCAAGCTGGAAGAATTCGACCTGTCCATTCGGCCGAGGTCTGCACTGAAGTCCCAAGAGTTAGCTCATTTCTTGGTCGAGTGCACTTGGGCCGAAGAGCAATCGGAGGAGCCACGCTCGGAGTCCCCCATGGCGGTGAAGGCAGGAGAAGAAAACTGGATCCTTCATGTAGACGGAGCATCTAACTCCTAGGGGAGTGGAGCTGGGCTCATTCTCGCGAGCCTTGAGGGAGAGGCGGTGGAGTATGCTCTCCGTTTCCTTTTCTTTGCCACCAACTATTAGTAATAGTGCCCTAGGCCTATTGTATGGACATTGTATTTTGAATATTTATGAACATTTACTATTATCATAATTTCATATTTATTATATAATATCCTTGAATAATATTATGAATTATTCTAAATGTCCCTAATCGGTTATTGTTGTGGGAATAACAATAAATTAAGATTAGTATGAAATTTGATTGATATTCATGGGATGAATATGTGTATGAGATACAAATCAAATTTATATGTATTTGTTGAGAACAAATATTGGACAAGACCCGCCTTGAGATTAATATGGATCAAAGTCATAAGTTAATCTCTAGTAGTTGTGTCATTAAATCCTTAGACCTAAGATTGCCATAGTTCTCAACATGAGGAATATTATATTTAACATAATCAAACGTTGTCTTTAATCGGATGATTATAAAGATTATGATTGAACATAATAAGAATCATGTAGTGAGATGTGAGTGATTAAGATGGAATTTGTCCCTCTTATTATAAGAGAGATATCTCTGGGCCCCTTGATGATTGAGACTGAGAAATGCATGGCCATGCTCAAATGAATTGATGGAGATCAATATCATTTATTTAGTCAGTCTAATTGGGTTTTGAGAAATTAAAGATAGAGAGATATAAGGTTGACTTTATTCATGCCTTATATTCTATCAAGATATCATGTGACAAAAGGATTATGTTAATAGCTACTTTAAGGTTGTCTCGGAACATGAGCTTTTCATTTAACTTAGGTAGTCATAATATCTTGCTAGAGGCCGCTTATGACTTGTAGGTTTAAAATGTGATTTAGGCCTACTGCCAACGTTAATTGAACCTATAGGGTCGCACACTAAAACGGACAATAATGGTTACGATTTGTTACTCTCTATATAATTTAAAATGATGAGATTATTTTAAATTACAAATAATAATTAGTTATCATTTAGATTCGAGTTTAATTTTAAGAAATTTAAATTCGTAATTTAAATTGTGACAAGTAATTAAATTATTACATTTTCTTATTGATAAGGAAATAATCCATAAAGTTTTTTTTGGTTAAAAATATATATTCCTTATTTTGTAAGGAAAGGATTTAAATTGTTATTATTTAAAAGGAGTTTTAAATAAATATCAATTAAAATCTTAGTTAACCAAAATTTTAGAGGCTTGTATATATGTTCGATATATACGTTTTAGAGTCTGTGGGGCATTTGAAAGGTAATGTTGATTGGGGCATTTGAAAGGTCACGTCGATTGGGGCATTTAAAAGGTCGAGCTTTTAAAAGCGTCATATCTTTTGCCTTAAAAAAAAATAGAGAGTTGAAAACAAGGGTTCATTTTTATGAAAAATGGAATGGTTGAACTAGCATTCAAAACCATTTTGGTGTCCGTTCGTGTGGATACTTGTAGAGGGTGATCGTCTTTCTGAAAGGCAGCACCTTTGAAGATCCGAGAAAACCCAACATAAGAACAGAAGGAACATACTGATTAAATGGTAATAAAATGTAATAACAAAAGGTAATATTTTTGTTTATCTTCTTTCGGTTTTTATGAAACGCATGTGATTCTTGGTGGGTTATAAATTTATTTTGTTTCCGCTGCATTTTATTCCAATTAGATTGGATTTTTTATTCCGTAACCCAACAGTGGTATCAGAGCCTCTTGCATTTTCATAAAAATTAAAACTGCCATGTTTGATTATGTATGAGATGTATATGATCTTGGCATGGTTTGCGTTCTTGTATATATATGATATTAGTGTTTGCACGAACGACATAGATAATAGGTTTTCTAAGGTGTTAATTGATGAATCTGTTTCCTGTAAGGATTCGTTAATATGATTAAAAATCCGAATGGATATTGCAATTAAAGTGTTTAATATCATGATATATGATTTCGGTGATGTCTTAATTAGATTAATACATGAACTGAATTCACATATCAATAAGGATTTATCAATTGCTGTTTATGGTGGTGCGGATGTGAGCCTTAAATTTATTGATGAGATCAATAAAATCAAATTTTAGGATGAAACTTTATTGTATCTCCAAATTTTAGGAACCAGTACTACCTAATCAGAGCGCCTTGTAAATTTAATTGGTTTTAAAAACACGCCTATTTTCTTTAATGCAATATGTATATGCTATATGATAACATGATATATTTTGCATGGTGTGTTGCTTTGCTTTGTATGGTGCATGGTATGGCCTTGTGACCAATATGATTGGCAGGTTTTTATTATTCTTTTACAAGGGTTGTAATTATCATATATATGGCCTGCGTGCTATTTTGTTTCATTATAATTTTTCTTTTACTTTTAGTAGTATTTGTTTATTTATTGTAATAAAGCAAGAAGACAAAGCAAACCATTTAAAATCCTGCAATCCAACCATGGTGATAGAGGAGCTAGGTGTCTATGCACATGATGATGGTCAAGTAGACATTATGGTGTTGCTCATTATTACCTAGGATTGACCATTGATCTTCATATTGGCTTATGAAGATCAATCTTGATAAGGTCATACTATGACATGTTTATTATATACATGTATGAGATGCTATGTATGATGTTTCATAAGTATGTGATGCTATGTATGATATCAATGAGTATGTGATACTAAATGCATGATGAGATCTGTTAATCTATCTAGATCCCTCACATAAAATCTTAAGTTGACATGCCATCCATATTTGAACACTTGTCAAGGCTTTTATCACCTTAATGTGGGTTCTACCAAAGTAGAAGTACATTGGGTTACATTAGTGAGGCAAGATGGGTAATGGTGCTACCCATATGTTTAAAAATGGTTTAACTTAATTAGGTTATCAAAACGGTTTTGGGCCTAATGGCATGAGATGGGATTTAAACATGCCGAGACATATGATGTCATAATCCCATAAATTTCTAAGAGTTGCATGAGTTGCAATTGGTAAGAGTTACCTACCTAAAAAACTTAATTTTAAGCGTCATGCCAAAGCTGACTTAAAGTTGAGTATAAATATGGATCTTAGCTCACTAAATTAATATGATTTTATCATTGAGGGTTGTTAATTTAGTGGGAGTTTTTCATAATCAAAATACTTAACGAACTTTGCATTTATTGTAGATGGCCAACAATGATAACAATTCTACTATGTCACTGCGATCAATCCTTGCGAAGGACAAACTTACTGGGACTAATTTCCTTGACTGGTTTCAAATTTGAGAATTGTTCTCAAACAAGAAAGGAAGCTTTATGTCCTGGATCAACCTCACCCTGAAGAACCAGCCGATAATGCTTCTAGAGCTGAAAAGAATGCTTATGAGAAGCATCATAATGACTCTATTGATGTTGCATGCTTGATGCTAGCTACCATGAGTTCTGAACTTCAGAAAGATTTGGAAAACATGGAAACTTATGATATGATTGTCAATCTAAAGGAAATGTTCCAGCAACAAGCAAGGCAAGAAAGGTATGATACTACCAAGGCATTGCACTCTTGTAAAATGGCTGAGGGTGCTTCAGTTAGCGCTCATGTGTTGAAAATGAAAGGCTATATTGAGCACCTTGATAGGCTTGGATTTCCAATGAGCCAAGAGTTGGCAACAGATTTGATCCTAAATTCACTTCCTGATAGTTATGATCAGTTTATCATGAACTATAACATGAATGAAATGGACAAATCAATTTCTGAGCTGCATACGATGCTTAAAACTGCTGAACAGAATATTAAGTCCAAGCCTGGCCATATTCTGATGGTTCAAAAGGGAAAGGGCCTTATGAAGAAAAGAAAAGGAAAGGGTAAGGGAAGGGCTGGAAAGTCCAATGCTCAACCCAAGCCCAATCCTAAACCCAAGGCTAAAGCCCCAAAGGAGGGTGTCTGTTTCTTTTGCAATGAACCTGGTCATTGGAAGAGAAACTGCAAGCTGTATTTGGAGGATCTAAAGAAGAAGAAGAAGACTGGTGAGACCGGTTCTTCAGGTATTTATGTTATAGAGATTAATTTCTCTCCTTCTAGTTCCTGGGTATTAGATACTGGATGTGGATCTCACATTTGCACAAATGTGCAGGGGCTCAAAAGGAGTAGACAACTGAAGAAGGGCGAAGTTGATCTTCGAGTAGGCAATGGAGCAAAAGTTGCTGCTTTAGCTGTAGGAAGTTATGAACTTTCTTTGCCCAGTGGGCTTTTGTTAGTTTTGAACAATTGCTATTATGTTCCTACAATGTGTAGGAATATTATTTCAGTTTCTTGTTTGGATAATGATGGTTTTTCTTTTATTATTGAGAATAATAATTGCTCCATTTATCATAAAGACATGTTCTATGCAAATGCCGAATTACTAGATGGTCTTTATGTTTTGAATCTTCAAAAATCCAACAATTCTTCTGTCTATAACATAACTACTAAGAAAGTTAAGTCCAATGACTTAAATTCAACCTATCTTTGGCATTGTCGCCTTGGCCATATAAATGAGAAACGCATATCAAAACTCCATCAAGATGGACTTTTGAACTCATTTGATTTTGAATCATATGATACATGTGAATCTTGTCTATTGGGTAAGATGACAAAGGATCCCTTTACTGGACACAGTGAAAGGGCCAATGAATTATTGGGCCTAATACATACAGATGTATGTGGACCATTAAGTTCAGAAGCCATAGGAGGTTACAAGTACTTCATTACATTTACTGATGACTTCAGTAGATATGGTTATGTCTACTTGATGAGACACAAATCTGAATCATTTGAAATGTTTAAATCTTTTCAATATGAAGTACAAAACCAACTTGGCAAGACAATCAAGGCACTTCGATCTGATCGAGGTGGAGAATATTTGAGCCAAGATTTTTATGACCATCTTAGAAGTTGTGGAATCATTCCACAGCTAACTCCTCCTGGAACACCGCAATGGAATGGTGTGTCTGAAAGAAGGAATCGAACCTTATTAGATATGGTTCGATCTATGATGAGTCTAACAGATCTTCCACTTACCTTTTGGGGTTATGCACTTGCCACAGCTGCGTTCACACTAAATCGAGTTCCAACCAAAGCGGTTGAAAAGACGCCATATGAGATGTGGAATGGTAAAAAGCCCAGTTTGTCTTTTCTTAAGATTTGGGGTTGTGAAGCTTATGTAAAACGTCAAGTTTCAAATAAGCTGGAACCCAAGTCTGATAAATGTTTTTTTGTGGGATATCCTAAAGAGACTAAAGGATACTACTTTTACAATCCCATTGAGAACAAAGTGTTTGTTGCTCGGAATGGTGTCTTTCTAGAAAGGGAATTTATTTCTAAAGGAACCAGTGGGAGCAAGGTACAAATCGAAGAGATTCGAGAACCACAAGATAACATTGAACCGCCTGTGGATGCTCAAAGTCAACAAACCACTGTTGACACACCACCTGTAGCACAAAAGTTACGTAGATCTGATAGGATACGTCATGAGCCCGAGAGATATGGATTTCTTGTGACTGATAATCATGATGTATTGTTAGTGGATCAAAATGAACCTACTACCTATCAAGAGGCTATGTTAGATCCAGACTCTGAGAAATGGTTAGAGGCCATGAAGTCTGAAATCCAATCCATGTATGATAATCAGGTATGGACCTTGATTGAGCCACCTGAAGGTACAAAGACCATTGGGTGCAAATGGGTTTTCAAAAAGAAAACTGACATGGATGGTAAAGTGCATACTTACAAAGCAAGGCTAGTTGCAAAAGGTTTCAAACAAACTCATGGTATAGACTATGATGAAACTTTTTCACCTGTAGCCATGCTTAAGTCTATTAGAATTCTCATTGCCATTGCTGCATATTATGACTATGAGATTTGGCAAATGGATGTTAAAACTGCGTTTCTTAATGGAAACTACTTGAGGATGTGTACATGACACAACCTGAGGGTTTTGTACAACCTGAGAATTCTAGTAAAGTATGCAAGCTTCAAAGATCCATTTATGGTTTGAAGCAGGCTTCTCGGAGTTGGAATCTTCGTTTTGATGAATCAGTCAAAGAGTTTGGATTTATCAAAAATGAAGATGAACCTTGTGTTTACAAGAAAGTTAGTGGGAGCGCCATTGTATTTCTGGTCCTATATGTTGATGACATTTTACTCATTGGGAATGATATCCCTACCTTGCAGAGTGTCAAGTCTTGGTTAGGGAAATGTTTCTCAATGAAAGACTTAGGTGAAGCTGCCTATATCCTAGGGATAAAGATCTATAGAGATAGATCTAAGAGGCTGATTGGTCTAAGTCAAAGTACTTACATAGACAAAGTACTGAAAAGGTTCAGTATGCAAGATTCCAAGAGAGGATACTTGCCTATGTCTCATGGTATTACACTCAGCAAATCTCAGTGTCCTAACACAAAAGATGAGCGAGAGCGCATGAGTAAGATTCCTTATGCTTCAGCAATAGGATCTATCATGTATGCTATGTTGTGCACTAGACCAGATGTCTCTTATGCTTTAAGCATAACGAGTAGATACCAGTCAGATCCCGGTGAGAGTCACTGGACGGCGGTCAAGAACATTCTTAAGTATCTGAGAAGATCTAAAGATATGTTCTTGGTGTATGGCGGATTGGAAGATGATCTAGTTGTAAGTGGTTACACAGATGCAAGCTTTCAATCTGACAAAGATGATTTCCGATCGCAGTCAGGATATGTGTTTTGTTTAAATGGTGGTGCTGTTAGCTGGAAGAGTTCGAAGCAAAGCACTGTTGCTGATTCTACAACTGAAGCTGAATACATAGCAGCATCTGATGCAGCAAAGGAAGCAGTTTGGATCAAGAAGTTCATTACTGACCTTGGAGTGGTTCCTAGCATCACAAATCCTGTTGATGTTTATTGTGACAATAATGGTGCTATCGCACAAGCAAAAGAACCTAGGTCACATCAGCGATCCAAACACATTCTTAGGCGTTATCATCTCATTCGAGAAATCATTGAGAGAGGTGACGTAAAAATATGCAGAGTTCCAACAGATGACAATGTTGCTGATCCATTGACTAAGCCTCTACCACAAGCAAAGCATGATCGTCATGCTAGGTTCATAGGTATTAGATACATTGATGAGTGGGCCTAGTGCAAGTGGGAGATTGTTAGTAATAGTGCCCTAGGCCTATTGTATGGACATGGTATTTTGAATATTTATGAATATTTACTATTATCATAATTTGCATGTTTATTATATAATAATGTCCTTGAATAATATTATGAATTATTCTAAATGTCCCTAATCGGTTATTGTTGTGGGAATAATAATAAATTAAGATTAGTATGAAATTTGATTGATATTCATGGGATGAATATGTGTATGAGATACAAATCAAATTTATATGTATTTGTTGAGAACAAATATTGGACAAGACCCGCCTTGAGATTAATACATGGATCAAAGTCATAAGTTAATCTCTAGTAGTTGTGTCATTAAATCCTTAGACCTGAGATTGCCATAGTTCTCAACATGAGGAATATTATGTTTTGACATAATCAAACGTTGTCTTTAACCGGATGATTATAAAGATTATGATTGAACATAATAAGAATCATGTAGTGAGATGTGAGTGATTAAGATGGAATTTGTCCCTCTTATTATAAGAGAGATATCTCTGGGCCCCTCGATGATTGAGACTGAGAAATGCATGGCCATGCTCAAATGAATTGATGGAGATCAATATCATTTATTTAGTCAATCTAATTGGGTTTCGAAAATTAAAGATAGAGAGATATAAGGTTGACTTTATCCATGCCTTATATTCTATCAAGATATCATGTGACAAAAGGATTATGTTAATAGCTACTTTAAGGTTGTCTCGGAACATGAGCTTTTCATTTAACTTGGGTAGTCATAATGTCTTGCTAGAGGCCGCTTATGACTTGTAGGTTCAAAATGTGATTTAGGCCTACTGCCAACGTTAATTGAACCTATAGGGTCGCACACTAAGAACGGACAATAATGGTTACGATTTGTTACTCTCTATATAATTTAAAATGATGAGATTATTTTAAATTACAAATAATAATTAGTTATCATTTAGATTTGAGTTTAATTTTGAGAAAATTTAAATTCGTAATTTAAATTGTGACAAGTAATTAAATTGTTACATTTTCTTATTGGATAAGGAAATAATCCATAAAGTTTTTTTTGGTTAAAAATATATATTCCTTATTTTGTAAGGAAAGGATTTAAATTGTTATTATTTAAAAGAGTTTTAAATAAATATCAATTAAAATCTTAGTTAACCAAAATTCCTAGCAGGCTTGTATATATGTTCGATATATACGTTTTAGAGTCTGTGGGGCATTTGAAAGGTAACGTCGATTGGGGCATTTGAAAGGTCACGTCGATTGGGGCATTTAAAAGGTCACGTTGATTGGGGCTTTTAAAAGCATCATATCTTTTGCCTTAAAAAAAAACAGAGAGTTGAAAACAAGGGTTCATTTTTGTGAAACATGGAATGTTGAACTAGCATTCAAAACTATTTTGGTGTCCGTTCGTGTGTGGATACTTGTAGAGGGTGATCGTCTTTCTGAAAGGTAGCACCTTTGAAGATCCGAGAAAATCCAACACAAGAACAGAAGGATTACATACTGATTAAAAGGTAATAACAAAAGGTAATAACAAAAGGTAATATTTTTGTTTATCCTTCTTTCGGTTTTTATGAAACGCATGTGATTCTTGGTAGGTTATAAATTTATTTTGTTTCCGCTGTGATTTTATTCCAATTAGATTGTGATTTTTCATTCCGTAACCCAACACCAACAACCAAGCAGAGTATGAAGCCTTGCTGGCGAGAATGAAGTTGGCCGAGGAACTCGGAGCAAGATGTCTCAGGGCTTTCACTGATTCTCACTTGTCTTTGGGCAAGTTGCTGGGGAGTACGAGGCCCGAGATCCAACCATGTCCTGCTATCTAAGCAAGTTCCAATCTCAAGCCTCCCATTTTGCTTACTTCCATGTCAGTTACATCCCCATAGGAGAGAATGCCAGAGCTGATGCACTATCCTGTTTGGCCACCTCGATCGACGGGACCTTGGGGAGAGCATATGTGGAGCATCTGGAGGTCCCAAGCATCGAGGCCGCAGAAGAATCCCTGCCGGTTGTTTAAGAACCCTCTTAAATGGACGCTTGCACCTGATATCTTACCGATGGCACCCTTCCTAAAGACCCTACTAAGGCCAGGCTGCTCAAGCGACGAGCTCCTAAGTTTTTTATGATGGACGGGTGGCTCTACCGAAGGTCCTTCTCATACCCGGTCCTCAAATGTGTCAGCCCCATGAAAGCTGATTACATCCTATGGGAGATCCATAGGGCATTTGTTGGAGTCATCTGGGGGGCAGAGCGCTGGCATACAAAGCCCTACGCCAAGGATACTATTGGATGACGATGAAGGAGGACGCTGCCGAGCTAGTTCGAAAGTGTGATAGCTGCCAGCGGCATGCCAGCATTCAGCGGCAACCGACCTCTCAGCTGAGCCCCCTGGCCTTTTGCTCAGTGGGGGATGGACATCCTGGGGCTGTTTCCCTCGACCTCTGGCCAGCGCAAGTTTCTGTTGGTGGCCATCGACCACTTCACCAAATGGATCAAGGCCGAGGCACTGGCTAAGATCACCAAGGGCAAGGTGAGATCCTTTTTCTAAAAATCTATCATCTGCCGATTTGGACTATCGTGTACCCTCATCACCGACAACGGTCGATAGTTCGACAATGCACCCTTCAGAGGATTCTGCACCGAGCTGGGCATTCATTAGCAATTCACCTTTGTCGGTCACCCCCAGACCAACGGCTCAGCCCGATGTACCATCGGTACTCAAAAGCCGAGGCCAGCTCGACACTTCAAACCCAATGTACCATCGGCACTCAAAAGCCCGAGGCCAGCTTGGCACTTCAAGCCTGATGCACCATCAGCACACAAAAGCCTGAGGCTTGCTCTGGAGTTCCGACGGTAGCTCGGCACTGCAGGCTCCCCACGAGGCTTGCACCTATGCATCGATCTCAGGTTTACTAAGGGGAGCTCCGAGTCCAACATCAGCGCTTCCACTAGGGTCCGGTCCTATATAGCAACTAAGTCGTGGATTCGCTCATGGTGAGCAAACATACGCTATCCCCCAGTGCCGACGCAGCCCCTAAGGGTCCTACGGCGGCGAGCTGAGAGGGAAGTTATTACATTAGTTAATGAAAACATATTTCAAAAAGGATTTTTCATTACTAAAGTGTTTACAAAATGCCGACCAAGTCAGACTTCAGTATAGAAGGAAAGAAAAGATACAAGGGGTCAAGGGTCGGCTGCGGCAGGCTCGCCTTCAGATGGTGCCCCCTCGGACACCTCGTCCGGCTCTATCTCCATGGTGCCAGGGAGACCAAGGACCCTGGCCACCTTCTTCCGACAATCTCTGAACCCCTAGAGATAGATGTCTATGGAGGCTTCGGCTAGCTCGTCCACGAAGCTGGTGGACTTACGGAAGTTGTCCACAGCCTCTATAGCCCTCTTCTTGGCCTCGGCTGCCCTCTCCTCGACGGCGGCGGCAGCAGTTTCCGCCTCGCGGACCATAGGGGCCTCCTCAGCCTTCTTCGCCCTCTACTCGGCTGCCTTTATTTCAGTGGCAAGGGCGTTGATACGGAAGTCCCGGGTGTAGGGAGAAACAACCTCTGAGGCATGCATATTTTAATAATTTGATAATAATTATCAATGCGAAATCTTAAAGATTAAATATTAATCTATATAACATGCGTCAAGATCATATCTTTGCCTTAAACTATAGGATTGTTTGATCTAAATTATGCATATAAATAAAATCATCAAGATCATATCTTGATCTTCAAGGTAAGAAGTCATACTTCTTGTCTTGAAGTATGCCTTAAGATCTAGGAATCATATCACTTACCTTAAGGGCAATTGGTAAATCCTTTTGTGCTCTGCATCCGTTCAATCGTTCGGCCTCTAGTATTGTCCATGCGAAGTCCCCGAATGATCGAATTCCCGGGAGTGCTAGCTTGCAGAATAACAACTTTGCTGATCTTGAATCCTCCCACTTGAATCTTCCTCCAAGATCCACCAAACTTTTTCTAACACCAGAATCACACACCAGGATTTTTGTTCTAACTCTTTAGAATTTCAATCCACAACATATCATTGTTGTTTTGATGAAGAATGTCCTCTATTTTATAGGCTCAATTCAGCCTTTAGCCTATTGAATTCTAACACTTAGAATTCTGCCGTTCGGTGAAAACCAAAGAGACGCAACATTTGGTTAATTCCGACGTTCGGTGAAAACCTATGAATTCTAACACTTAGAATTCAAACGTCTTGTTAATTCCAACGTTCGGTAAAAACCAAAGAGATATGAATTCTAACACTTAGAATTCCATTATCTGGTTAATTCAAAGAGGTACATTAATTCCACATGAATTCTAACACTTAGAATTCCAATGGAAATGGTTTGGAGAAGATTAAGTTAATACATTAAATTCTGCATGAGAATTTAATCTATCATGAGATTTTAGCTATCTCATCATGTGAGATCCTCATGCAAGGGGTTTGGGTTTGGGTTTTGGTTTAAGCTGATTTGAATTTATTGGACTGAACCTACATAAATCATGGTCCTAGCCCAAATCAAATTTGGCTAGTTCTGAATCTATTTAAATCCAAATCAAGTCTAATAAATCAATATTTAAAATTGATTAGTCCTTCTAATAGACTTAAACTAAATTGAATCTTATTCAATTATACTTAACCCAATTGAGATAATTCAATCAATCAAATTGATTAATTAAATCATATACGATTCTCAATCGTTGATCAACAAATAGATCATCCTAGAAACTTCTATGCGTGTGACTCTTTAGGTTCGAACAACTTTCTATACTAATCGATGTGCCAATCTAGCAATGGAACTCGACGTCCAGATAGGTCAAAGAGTTGCCGAGCAAACTCCAAGAACCCTAAGAAATAGTTACCGTATAATTCATTCTTTTGACCATAAATGCTAAGGATGGTTTAAGAGCCTATCAACTTTAAACAGCACATCCATAAAGTGATTTCAATTTTAGTGATCATGTGACCTTCACATGAAGTGCCTTGGCCAAGGTCTTGCTAAATTGAAACACAAGCATTTCTCTTTTAACGGGATAGGTCAAATTCCATCTTGATCCACAACTGACTATCACAAGTACTTGACTGCACCCAGTAACCTTTCATAGCTGGATTAGAAATCCAGGTAGTCTGGCACCTAAGTACAATGAGTTGCTTGCAAGTCACCGATTGTGATCTTCAGGTCTAAAGGATACTTATACCTATATCTTCTCATATTAACTCTTGACAGCAGAGTATCCGAAAATGAGTTACGTTCAGTGAAATGTACTCCTACACTTTCACCTGTATATTATACCAGTGTCTCTGCACTCCTTGGTTAAGAGGACAACCAACAAATATGATATACAATGTCCTATAATTGATAGTACTATGGCCCTGTCGTAGTATATCATTTGGTCACAAACTTTTTTGAGGACCTTCAAAGATAAATCTTCCTTTATCGTGAAGGAAGATCCTGAGGCTTCATTACTATTAGGAGTTTTAAGAAGATGTTCTTGTAATGAATAAACTACCAAATAACTTTTATTAATATATCAATTTATATGTAATTTACATTAGCACAATCATCAAATGATTGGCTTTAGGATACAATAACCAACAAACTCCAACTTAGCCTAAAGCCACTCATTACAGTATCTAATACCATCTTCAACTTATAGTCGTCAAACTCCTTGATGCTGAGTGCTTTAGTAAATGGGTCACCTAGGTTTTTCTTTCTGTCAATCTTCTAAAGATTTAAGTCACCTCGTTCTACAATCTCTCGAATAAGATGAAACCGACGCAGTATGTGCTTGGTGCGCTAATGTGCTCGTGGTTCCTTTGCTTGAGCTATGGCACCAGTGCTATCACTGTACAACAGGACTGGTCCATCTATGGAAGGTGCCACTCCAAGCTTGGAGATAAACTTTCATCCACACAACTTCTTTCGTGGCATCTGATGCAGCGATGTACTCTGCCTCGCACACTGAATCTGCCACTGTATATTGCTTGAAACTTTTCTAGCAAATAGCTCCACCATTCAGGATAAACACGAAACCTGACACACTTTTGCTATCATCATGATCTGATTGGAAACTGAAATCAATATATCCAACAAGTTTCAAATCAGACTCTCCATAGACTAACCACTGGTCCTTAGTATTTCTTAAATACTTAAGGATTGTCTTAACAACTTGCTAGTGTTTTTCTCCTGGATCAGATTGGTATCTACTCACTACTCCTAGTAAGTATGCCACGTCTGGTCTTGTACATATTATGGTATACATAATCGATCCTACTGCCGAAGCATATGGACTTTGACTCATACGTTCTCTTTCATTAGGAGTTATCGGACAATCCTTCTTAGAAAGATGAATTCCATGGCCTATCGGAAGATAGCATTTCTTGGAATTCTCCATGCTAAACCTCTTTAGCACGGTGTCAATGTACGTAGATTGGGATAAACCAAGCATCCTCTTAGATCTATCTCTATAGATCTTCAACCCTAGGATGTAGGATGCTTCTCCCAGATCATTTATGGAGAATTATGATGATAACCATGTCTTTATTTCTTGTAATGCAGGGATATCATTTTCGATTAAGAGAATATCATCCTCATATAATACAAGAAATAAAATAATGGAACCGTTAGCCCATTTATAAATGCAAGGTTCTTCTTTATTCTTAACAAAGCCATAAGATTTGATCATATTATCAAATCGTATGTTTCAACTCCTAGATGCTTGCTTAAGTCCATAAATGGACTTCTGTAGCCTGCACACTTTAGACTCGTCTTCAGATATAAAACCTTCAGGCTGTATCAATACACCTGTTCTTCTAAATTACCATTTAGAAAAGGTTTTAATATCCATCTATTAAATCTCATAATCTAAGTGTGCTGCAATAGCTAACATAATCCAAATGGATTTCAGCATTGCCACAGGAGAAAACGTTTCTTCATAGTCAATACCATAACGTTGACGATACCCCTTGGCAACCAAACGTGCTTTGTAGGTCTCTACCTTTTCGTCTGTGCCTCTTTTTCTCTTGAAAACCCACTTACACCCTATGGGTTTTATCCCTTCGAGTGGGTCAACTAATGTCCATACATTATTTTCCTTCATGGAATCAAGTTCAGATTTCATGGCACAAGCCGTTTATCAGAGTCAGTCCTTTGCATAGCATCCATATAGGTGATCGGATCCTCGTTGTTCTCATCGAGCTCAATAGGATCTTTGTTCTGTACCAAGAAACCTAAGTATCTGTCCGGTTGATGTGGTACTCTATCAAATTGCCTTAATGGTGCATCTAAAATGGGTTTTGAGTTTTATCTAATCAACTTAGTTCTAACGGTTCACTGGTTTGTATTGTTCCTTCTACTTAATGAACTTCCTCAAGTTCAACATAAGAGCCATTTGTTCCTTTCCTAAGGAACTCCTTTTCAAGAAAAACTGCTCTATTACTAATGAACAACTTTTGTTCTTTAGTATTGTAGAAGTAATATCCTTTGGTTTTTTTCGGATAGCCAATAAAAAAATATTTGTCAGATTTGGGTTCAAGTTTGTCTGATTTTGCACGTTTCACATAAGCTGGACACCCCCAGACTCTCAGATAGGTGATAACCGGTTTATGTCCATACCACATCTCATGTGGAGTTTTAGAAACAGACTTACTTGGAACTTTATTGAGAATATGACAAGCTGATTATAATGCATATCCCTAAAATGATATTGGCAAGCTTGCAAAACCCATCATGGACCGAACCATGTCTAACAGGGTTTGATTCCTTCTTTCGACACACTGTTATGCTGCAGTGTTCCTGGAGGAGTCCATTGGGAGAGAATTTCATTCTCCTGTAGATATATCACAAAGTCATTTGAAAGGTATTCTCCTCCTCGATCTGATCGAAGGGTCTTAATACATTTTCCTGTTTGTTTTTCTACTTCTTTATGATATAGTTTGAACATTTCAAACGATTCAGATTTATGTCGCATAAGATAGACATAACCGAACCTAGAAAGGTCATCTGTAAATGTAATGAAGTAGTAACATCCAACTTTGGCACAAGTGCTCATTGGTCCACATACATCAGTATGTACTAGACCCAATAGTTCTTTGGCTCTTTCACTTTTTTCAGTAAAAGATGACTTGGTTATTTTACCAAGAAGACAGGATTCACATGTAGTTAATGATTCACAATCATCAACTTGAAGGATGCCCTCCTGGGTTGACCTGTTTAATCTGTTCTTGTTGATATGACCCAGCCTATGGTGCCAAAGATAAACATCTGTGACATCAGTTATTCTAGGGCGCTTACTTGATTTGTACACTACATTCACAGGCTGTAATAATATATAAATGCCATTAGATAAATGCCCAGTCATTACAGTGACTCCATTCATAATGATATTCAAAGTAACATCCTTTATTAAAATTTCATAATGACTTTTGGCCAGAAGGTCTACAGAAATTACGTTCAACAAGAACGTTGAGCAAAAATGACAATCATTTAGTAAGACGACATTTCTATGAAAAACTATTTCAAGAACTCCTAATGCCAGAACTGGAACTAATCTTCCATCGTCGACATTAAGGAATCTTTCATTATCTTCAAATCTTCTAGTGACCTGTAGTCCCTACAATGAATTGCAAATGTTAAAAGGACTCCCGGTATCCAATACACAGGTCTGATTATCATATACAGAAAAATTACAATGTATTATCATATAAATACCTTATTGAGCAATATCTTGCCCCTTTTTCTTCTTTAACCTGTTTGTATCAAGTGTGGCAATGTAAAGAGAACAATTCCTCTTTCAGTGCCCTTGCATCTTGTAGTGAAAGCATTCAGCTTGACTTTTATCAACTTTCTTCTTCTGCATCTGATCCCTTATAGAAGTCCTAGCATGTTGCACATTTTTCTTATTCTTTTTCTTCTTCCCTTTCCCAAAGGGATGACGCCCTATCTTAGATCCTTCAACCATATTAACCAAACCCTTAGAGAGCTGGTTGTCCTTCTCAAAGTTCTGTAACAACCCCAACAAATCGTGGTAGTTGACTGCAGGCTTTGTCATTCTAAAATGAGTAAGGAAAGGTCGGAAGGATGGAGGCAAGGAATTCAGAATCACGTCTGTTTAACCTGTCATAGCACTCGCCGCTCCTCTATATCATACGCACGCCAGGAAACCTTGAGACAGGGGATATGGAATCGAAGGGATGAAGAACTCTTCTCCAAGAGAGGAGTCCCTCTCTGTTTGGACTTCTCTGATTTTTAGACTCTTCTTTCTCTGCTACACTCTCTCTCGAAGTTGAGAAAAGTTTCTTAAATAAACTCATCGTAAAATAACCCAAAACAACCTTTTGAATTTATTTTATGATATGATAATATCCGATCTTCGAAAGCGGATGAGTTACGGGCGTTCACGCATTGTCAACGCGTAAAAGAAAATTTTATAAAACAAATTTATCGATTCATATCATCTCAAGGGCAAGATCATAATTTAACTAAAATTTTAAATTCAGGTTATCGAAAGGCAAAATCGTAATTTATACGAAGTTTCAAATTCATGCCATCTCAATAGCAAAACCGTAATTTAAATGAAATGATAGAATCGTAATTTACATGAAATGGTAGAATCGTAAATTTTTTAAAGTTTTAAAGTCTCGTTGGCTGCCCGCAACGATAATAAAAAATATTTAAAATATTTATAAATATAAAAATAATTAGATTAAATCCGTTTGAAGTCCAAATTGAAATCTGGAAGAACCCATGCGAAAATCTCGAACCATACTTTGCATTTGACTTATTTAATTTCAATTTAAAGTAATTTATGATTTCAAAATTCATAAATAAATGATTAGAGGCTATATTGGATATCTGATTCAAACCACTTTGAAACCAGATCTAAACCACTCTATCGTCGAACCAACCATTGGTCTATGGTTCAAGTCCTATCCCATAATGGGTCTGAATAAATCCCAAAAATTCACTTGAGCTACAAACTAACTCAAGTTCATCCTCAGAATAAGTACTACCGCTAATGCCCAGTGCTAGCTAGACATTGCTAGTGCAAACTTGGTATTACCCAAATGACCAAGTCCCACTTAGATCATGGATAAAGCCTGTCTCTAGGTCACCTGACTATGTGCGTGACTCCATAGGTTCGAATCTAAGTCGGTAGCATATGAACACTTCTTATACCAATCGATGTGACCATCTAGCAATGGTACCCGACATCCGAATAGACCGAATATATGCAAAGCAATATTCAGGAACCTAGGCTATGGTTACCGTATAATTCATCCCCTTGTCCAAATACTCGATGAATTTAGAGTTAACTGCTAACTTCCAAAAACATCTAAGTGTGTTTCAACATGTACAATCTTGTGACTCCTCACATGGATTACCCTGGCCAAGGTTTTGCAAAATTAAAACACAAACTGAGTATTAACTCTAATACTTAGAGTGGACAATTCCATCTTGACTCATCACTGATTTAATAAGTACTTGACTGTACCCAGCATCCTTCCGTCACTGGATTAGAAATCCAGGTAGTCCAGCGCCTAAGTACAGTGAGTTGCTTACTAAGTCACCATGATAGTCTCAGGTCAAAGGGACACTTATACCCATTGCCCTTCTGTGAGATACCTTTGACAGTAGAGTATTCAACAGAGATGAGCCACTGTTCAGTGAATGTACTCTTACACTCACCTACATGCCATACTAATGTCATACACTCCTTGGTTTAAGAGGACAAACCAACATATATGGCATACAATGACCTATACTTGACTACGTTATTGTCCTAGGTAATAACGTATCATTTGGTCGCGAACCCATTTAAGAATTACTCGATAATTCCTTCTTTCTCGAATAAATATAATTCTAAGGACTACAACATATAAAAGTTCTATTGGAAGATGAAAAAATATGTTGTACTGTCAAAATAACTTTTATTAATCAAATAAATCATGTACAATGAATCACAACCGTCTATAAGCTAGATGATTAGCTGTAGGACACACTTCCTAACAACTCCCACTTGAACTATAGCCAATCGGAACAGTATCTAATACCCATCTTCCATTTGTGTTCATTGAACTCCTTGATTCCAAGTGCTTTAGTCATTGGGTCAACTAGGTTTTCCTTTCCGTCGATCTTCTGAAGGTAGATGTCACCTTGTTCCATGATCTCTCATACAAGGTGGTAGCTACGCAACACATGCTTGGTTCGTTGATGCGACTTTAGCTCCTTGGCTTGGGCAATTGCTCCCGTGCTGTCACAGTATACTAGGACGGGACTCTCCAGGGCAGGTACCACTCCCAGCTCGCCCAAGAACTTTCGTAGCCATACAGCTTCCTTTGCTGCATCTGATGCTACAATGTATTCAGCCTCGCATACTGAATCTGCCATTGTGTTCTGCTTGGAACTTTTCTAGCAGATCGCTCCTCCATTGAGGGTAAAGATAAATCCGGATATACTTTTGCTGTCATCTCTATCTGACTGAAAACTAGAGTCATTGTACCCCACTAGTTTTAAGTCAGGTTCTCCATAAATGAGCCATTGGTCCTTAGTATTTCTCAAATACTTAAGGATGGTTTTTACCACCTTCCAATGTGCTTGACCTAGGTTAGACTAGTACCTACTTACTATCCCTAGTGAGTGTGCCACGTCTGGTCTTATACATGTCATAGCATACATGATAGAACCCACTGCCGAGGCATACGGAATTCTACTCATGTACTCTCTCTCCTCAGGAGTTGTCGCACAATCCTTCTTGGAGAGAGTAATTCCATAGCCTATCAGAAGATAGCCCCTTTTGGAATTATCCATGCTGAACCTCTTCAGCAAAGTCTCAATGTACATGGACTGGGACAATCCCAGCAGCTTCTTAGATCTATCCCTATAGATCTTCATCCCTAGGATGTAAGAAGCTTCTCCCAG
>UESW01003893.1:1345746-1474091 GCA_900491605.1 Calamus simplicifolius
GTTAAAAATATATATTCCTTATTTTGTAAGGAAAGGATTTAAATTGTTATTATTTAAAATGAGTTTTAAATAAATATCAATTAAAATCTTAGTTAACCAAAATTCCTAGCAGGCTTGTATATATGTTCGATATATACGTTTTAGAGTCTGTGGGGCATTTGAAAGGTAACGTCGATTGGGGCATTTGAAAGGTCACGTCGATTGGGGCATTTAAAAGGTCACGTTGATTGGGGCTTTTAAAAGCATCATATCTTTTGCCTTAAAAAAAAACAGAGAGTTGAAAACAAGGGTTCATTTTTGTGAAACATGGAATGGTTGAACTAGCATTCAAAACTATTTTGGTGTCCGTTCGTGTGTGGATACTTGTAGAGGGTGATCGTCTTTCTGAAAGGTAGCACCTTTGAAGATCCGAGAAAATCCAACACAAGAACAGAAGGATTACATACTGATTAAAAGGTAATAACAAAAGGTAATAACAAAAGGTAATATTTTTGTTTATCCTTCTTTCGGTTTTTATGAAACGCATGTGATTCTTGGTAGGTTATAAATTTATTTTGTTTCCGCTGTGATTTTATTCCAATTAGATTGTGATTTTTCATTCCGTAACCCAACACCAACAACCAAGCAGAGTATGAAGCCTTGCTGGCGAGAATGAAGTTGGCCGAGGAACTCGGAGCAAGATGTCTCAGGGCTTTCACTGATTCTCAGCTTGTCTTTGGGCAAGTTGCTGGGGAGTACGAGGCCCGAGATCCAACCATGTCCTGCTATCTAAGCAAGTTCCAATCTCAAGCCTCCCATTTTGCTTACTTCCATGTCAGTTACATCCCCAGAGGAGAGAATGCCAGAGCTGATGCACTATCCTGTTTGGCCACCTCGACCGACGGGACCTTGGGGAGAGCATATGTGGAGCATCTGGAGGTCCCAAGCATCGAGGCCGCAGAAGAATCCCTGCCGGTTGTTTAAGAACCCTCTTAAATGGACGCTTGCACCTGATATCTTACCGATGGCACCCTTCCTAAAGACCCTACTAAGGCCAGGCTGCTCAAGCGACGAGCTCCTAAGTTTTTTATGATGGACGGGTGGCTCTACCGAAGGTCCTTCTCATACCCGGTCCTCAAATGTGTCAGCCCCATGAAAGCTGATTACATCCTATGGGAGATCCATGAGGGCATTTGTTGGAGTCATCTGGGGGGCAGAGCGCTGGCATACAAAGCCCTACGCCAAGGATACTATTGGATGACGATGAAGGAGGACGCTGCCGAGCTAGTTCGAAAGTGTGATAGCTGCCAGCGGCATGCCAGCATTCAGCGGCAACCGACCTCTCAGCTGAGCCCCCTGGCCTTTTGCTCAGTGGGGGATGGACATCCTGGGGCTGTTTCCCTCGACCTCTGGCCAGCGCAAGTTTCTGTTGGTGGCCATCGACCACTTCACCAAATGGATCAAGGCCGAGGCGCTGGCTAAGATCACCAAGGGCAAGGTGAGATCCTTTTTCTAAAAATCTATCATCTGCCGATTTGGACTATCGTGTACCCTCATCACCGACAACGGTCGATAGTTCGACAATGCACCCTTCAGAGGATTCTGCACCGAGCTGGGCATTCATTAGCAATTCACCTTTGTCGGTCACCCCCAGACCAACGGCTCAGCCCGATGTACCATCGGTACTCAAAAGCCCGAGGCCAGCTCGACACTTCAAACCCAATGTACCATCGGCACTCAAAAGCCCGAGGCCAGCTTGGCACTTCAAGCCTGATGCACCATCAGCACACAAAAGCCTGAGGCTTGCTCTGGAGTTCCGACGGTAGCTCGGCACTGCAGGCTCCCCACGAGGCTTGCACCTATGCATCGATCTCAGGTTTACTAAGGGGAGCTCCGAGTCCAACATCAGCGCTTCCACTAGGGTCCGGTCCTATATAGCAACTAAGTCGTGGATTCGCTCATGGTGAGCAAACATACGCTATCCCCCAGTGCCGACGCAGCCCCTAAGGGTCCTACGGCGGCGAGCTGAGAGGGAAGTTATTACATTAGTTAATGAAAACATATTTCAAAAAGGATTTTTCATTACTAAAGTGTTTACAAAATGCCGACCAAGTCAGACTTCAGTATAGAAGGAAAGAAAAGATACAAGGGGTCAAGGGTCGGCTGCGGCAGGCTCGCCTTCAGATGGTGCCCCCTCGGACACCTCGTCCGGCTCTATCTCCATGGTGCCAGGGAGACCAAGGACCCTGGCCACCTTCTTCCGACAATCTCTGAACCCCTAGAGATAGATGTCTATGGAGGCTTCGGCTAGCTCGTCCACGAAGCTGGTGGACTTACGGAAGTTGTCCACAGCCTCTATAGCCCTCTTCTTGGCCTCGGCTGCCCTCTCCTCGACGGCGGCGGCAGCAGTTTCCGCCTCGCGGACCATAGGGGCCTCCTCAGCCTTCTTCGCCCTCTACTCGGCTGCCTTTATTTCAGTGGCAAGGGCGTTGATACGGAAGTCCCGGGTGTAGGGAGAAACAACCTCTGAGGCATGCATATTTTAATAATTTGATAATAATTATCAATGCGGAATCTTAAAGATTAAATATTAATCTATATAACATGCGTCAAGATCATATCTTTGCCTTAAACTATAGGATTGTTTGATCTAAATTATGCATATAAATAAAATCATCAAGATCATATCTTGATCTTCAAGGTAAGAAGTCATACTTCTTGTCTTGAAGCATGCCTTAAGATCTAGGAATCATATCACTTACCTTAAGGGCAATTGGTAAATCCTTTTGTGCTCTGCAGCCGTTCAATCGTTCGGCCTCTAGTATTGTCCATGCGAAGTCCCCGAATGATCGAATTCCCGGGAGTGCTAGCTTGCAGAATAACAACTTTGCTGATCTTGAATCCTCCCACTTGAATCTTCCTCCAAGATCCACCAAACTTTTTCTAACACCAGAATCACACACCAGGATTTTTGTTCTAACTCTTTAGAATTTCAATCCACAACATATCATTGTTGTTTTGATGAAGAATGTCCTCTATTTTATAGGCTCAATTCAGCCTTTAGCCTATTGAATTCTAACACTTAGAATTCTGCCGTTCGGTGAAAACCAAAGAGACGCAACATTTGGTTAATTCCGACGTTCGGTGAAAACCTATGAATTCTAACACTTAGAATTCAAACGTCTTGTTAATTCCAACGTTCGGTAAAAACCAAAGAGATATGAATTCTAACACTTAGAATTCCATCTGGTTAATTCAAAGAGGTACATTAATTCCACATGAATTCTAACACTTAGAATTCCAATGGAAATGGTTTGGAGAAGATTAAGTTAATACATTAAATTCTGCATGAGAATTTAATCTATCATGAGATTTTAGCTATCTCATCATGTGAGATCCTCATGCAAGGGGTTTGGGTTTGGGTTTTGGTTTAAGCTGATTTGAATTTATTGGACTGAACCTACATAAATCATGGTCCTAGCCCAAATCAAATTTGGCTAGTTCTGAATCTATTTAAATCCAAATCAAGTCTAATAAATCAATATTTAAAATTGATTAGTCCTTCTAATAGACTTAAACTAAATTGAATCTTATTCAATTATACTTAACCCAATTGAGATAATTCAATCAATCAAATTGATTAATTAAATCATATACGATTCTCAATCGTTGATCAACAAATAGATCATCCTAGAAAACTTCTATGCGTGTGACTCTTTAGGTTCGAACAACTTTCTATACTAATCGATGTGCCAATCTAGCAATGGAACTCGACGTCCAGATAGGTCAAAGAGTTGCCGAGCAAACTCCAAGAACCCTAAGAAATAGTTACCGTATAATTCATTCTTTTGACCATAAATGCTAAGGATGGTTTAAGAGCCTATCAACTTTAAACAGCACATCCATAAAGTGATTTCAATTTTAGTGATCATGTGACCTTCACATGAAGTGCCTTGGCCAAGGTCTTGCTAAATTGAAACACAAGCATTTCTCCTTTTAACGGGATAGGTCAAATTCCATCTTGATCCACAACTGACTATCACAAGTACTTGACTGCACCCAGTAACCTTTCATAGCTGGATTAGAAATCCAGGTAGTCTGGCACCTAAGTACAATGAGTTGCTTGCAAGTCACCGATTGTGATCTTCAGGTCTAAAGGATACTTATACCTATATCTTCTCATATTAACTCTTGACAGCAGAGTATCCGAAAATGAGTTACGTTCAGTGAAATGTACTCCTACACTTTCACCTGTATATTATACCAGTGTCTCTGCACTCCTTGGTTAAGAGGACAACCAACAAATATGATATACAATGTCCTATAATTGATAGTACTATGGCCCTGTCGTAGTATATCATTTGGTCACAAACTTTTTTGAGGACCTTCAAAGATAAATCTTCCTTTATCGTGAAGGAAGATCCTGAGGCTTCATTACTATTAGGAGTTTTAAGAAGATGTTCTTGTAATGAATAAACTACCAAATAACTTTTATTAATATATCAATTTATATGTAATTTACATTAGCACAATCATCAAATGATTGGCTTTAGGATACAATAACCAACAAACTCCAACTTAGCCTAAAGCCACTCATTACAGTATCTAATACCCATCTTCAACTTATAGTCGTCAAACTCCTTGATGCTGAGTGCTTTAGTAAATGGGTCACCTAGGTTTTTCTTTCTGTCAATCTTCTAAAGATTTAAGTCACCTCGTTCTACAATCTCTCGAATAAGATGAAACCGACGCAGTATGTGCTTGGTGCGCTAATGTGCTCGTGGTTCCTTTGCTTGAGCTATGGCACCAGTGCTATCACTGTACAACAGGACTGGTCCATCTATGGAAGGTGCCACTCCAAGCTTGGAGATAAACTTTCATCCACACAGCTTCTTTCGTGGCATCTGATGCAGCGATGTACTCTGCCTCGCACACTGAATCTACCACTGTATATTGCTTGAAACTTTTCTAGCAAATAGCTCCACCATTCAGGATAAACACGAAACCTGACACTTTTGCTATCATCATGATCTGATTGGAAACTGAAATCAATATATCCAACAAGTTTCAAATCAGACTCTCCATAGACTAACCACTGGTCCTTAGTATTTCTTAAATACTTAAGGATTGTCTTAACAACTTGCTAGTGTTTTTCTCCTGGATCAGATTGGTATCTACTCACTACTCCTAGTAAGTATGCCACGTCTGGTCTTGTACATATTATGGTATACATAATCGATCCTACTGCCGAAGCATATGGACTTTGACTCATACGTTCTCTTTCATTAGGAGTTATCGGACAATCCTTCTTAGAAAGATGAATTCCATGGCCTATCGGAAGATAGCATTTCTTGGAATTCTCCATGCTAAACCTCTTTAGCACGGTGTCAATGTACGTAGATTGGGATAAACCAAGCATCCTCTTAGATCTATCTCTATAGATCTTCAACCCTAGGATGTAGGATGCTTCTCCCAGATCATTTATGGAGAATTATGATGATAACCATGTCTTTATTTTTGTAATGCAGGGATATCATTTTCGATTAAGAGAATATCATCCTCATATAATACAAGAAATAAAATAATGGAACCGTTAGCCCATTTATAAATGCAAGGTTCTTCTTTATTCTTAACAAAGCCATAAGATTTGATCATATTATCAAATCGTATGTTTCAACTCCTAGATGCTTGCTTAAGTCCATAAATGGACTTCTGTAGCCTGCACACTTTAGACTCGTCTTCAGATATAAAACCTTCAGGCTGTATCAATACACCTGTTCTTCTAAATTACCATTTAGAAAAGGTTTTAATATCCATCTATTAAATCTCATAATCTAAGTGTGCTGCAATAGCTAACATAATCCGAATGGATTTCAGCATTGCCACAGGAGAAAACGTTTCTTCATAGTCAATACCATAACGTTGACGATACCCCTTGGCAACCAAACGTGCTTTGTAGGTCTCTACCTTTTCGTCTGTGCCTCTTTTTCTCTTGAAAACCCACTTACACCCTATGGGTTTTATCCCTTCGAGTGGGTCAACTAATGTCCATACATTATTTCCTTCATGGAATCAAGTTCAGATTTCATGGCACAAGCCGTTTATCAGAGTCAGTCCTTTGCATAGCATCCATATAGGTGATCGGATCCTCGTTGTTCTCATCGAGCTCAATAGGATCTTTGTTCTGTACCAAGAAACCTAAGTATCTGTCCGGTTGATGTGGTACTCTATCAAATTGCCTTAATGGTGCATCTAAAATGGGTTTTGAGTTTTATCTAATCAACTTAGTTCTAACGGTTCACTGGTTTGTATTGTTCCTTCTACTTAATGAACTTCCTCAAGTTCAACATAAGAGCCATTTGTTCCTTTCCTAAGGAACTCCTTTTCAAGAAAAACTGCTCTATTACTAATGAACAACTTTTGTTCTTTAGTATTGTAGAAGTAATATCCTTTGGTTTTTTTCGGATAGCCAATAAAAAATATTTGTCAGATTTGGGTTCAAGTTTGTCTGATTTTGCACGTTTCACATAAGCTGGACACCCCCAGACTCTCAGATAGGTGATAACCGGTTTATGTCCATACCACATCTCATGTGGAGTTTTAGAAACAGACTTACTTGGAACTTTATTGAGAATATGACAAGCTGATTATAATGCATATCCCTAAAATGATATTGGCAAGCTTGCAAAACCCATCATGGACCGAACCATGTCTAACAGGGTTTGATTCCTTCTTTCCGACACACTGTTATGCTGCAGTGTTCCTGGAGGAGTCCATTGGGAGAGAATTTCATTCTCTTTAGATATATCACAAAGTCATTTGAAAGGTATTCTCCTCCTCGATCTGATCGAAGGGTCTTAATACATTTTCCTGTTTGTTTTTCTACTTCTTTATGATATAGTTTGAACATTTCAAACGATTCAGATTTATGTCGCATAAGATAGACATAACGAACCTAGAAAGGTCATCTGTAAAAGTAATGAAGTAGTAACATCCAACTTTGGCACAAGTGCTCATTGGTCCACATACATCAGTATGTACTAGACCCAATAGTTCTTTGGCTCTTTCACTTTTTTCAGTAAAAGATGACTTGGTTATTTTACCAAGAAGACAGGATTCACATGTAGTTAATGATTCACAATCATCAACTTGAAGGATGCCCTCCTGGGTTGACCTGTTTAATCTGTTCTTGTTGATATGACCCAGCCTATGGTGCCAAAGATAAACATCTGTGACATCAGTTATTCTAGGGCGCTTACTTGATTTGTACACTACATTCACAGGCTGTAATAATATATAAATGCCATTAGATAAATGCCCAGTCATTACAGTGACTCCATTCATAATGATATTCAAAGTAACATCCTTTATTGAAATTTCATAATGACTTTTGGCCAGAAGGTCTACAGAAATTACGTTCAACAAGAACGTTGAGCAAAAATGACAATCATTTAGTAAGACGACATTTCTATGAAAAACTATTTCAAGAACTCCTAATGCCAGAACTGGAACTAATCTTCCATCGTCGACATTAAGGAATCTTTCATTATCTTCAAATCTTCTAGTGACCCGTAGTCCCTACAATGAATTGCAAATGTTAAAAGGACTCCCGGTATCCAATACACAGGTCTGATTATCATATACAGAAAAATTACAATGTATTATCATATAAATACCTTATTGAGCAATATCTTGCCCCTTTTTCTTCTTTAACCTGTTTGTATCAAGTGTGGCAATGTAAAGAGAACAATTCCTCTTTCAGTGCCCTTGCATCTTGTAGTGAAAGCATTCAGCTTGACTTTTATCAACTTTCTTCTTCTGCATCTGATCCCTTATAGAAGTCCTAGCATGTTGCACATTTTTCTTATTCTTTTTCTTCTTCCCTTTCCCAAAGGGATGACGCCCTATCTTAGATCCTTCAACCATATTAACCAAACCCTTAGAGAGCTGGTTGTCCTTCTCAAAGTTCTGTAACAACCCCAACAAATCGTGGTAGTTGACTGCAGGCTTTGTCATTCTAAAATGAGTAAGGAAAGGTCGGAAGGATGGAGGCAAGGAATTCAGAATCACATCTTTTCCCAACTACTCATGTAGGGAAAAGCCGAGCTTGCTTAAGAGTTCTATCTTCTTGATCATGTATAATATATGATCAGTGACAGGAGATCCATCCCTCATTCGAGCATTAAAAATAGCACAATTAGTCTTGTGCCTTTCAACGTCGTTGGGTGTGCCAAAAGATTCATTCAACGCTTGAATGATTTCTTCTGGCTGAGCATTCTCGAACCGGCGACTGAATTCATCATTCATTGCTGCTAGCATGATGCAACACATGCTAGTTCTATCACTGAGCCACTTCTGATAAGTGTCTTTCTTAGAACTTTGGGTGTTTGCATTAGGTATCTCTGGTGCAGGATTATTCAGAATATATAGAATCCTCTCATGCTCAAGGACGATCTTAAGTTTTCTAAACCAGCTATTGAAATTTAAACCATTCAACTTGTCACTATCCAATAGAGACCTTAATGATAAATTAGTGGCCATGTTCTACATAAGGAAAAACTAAAGTTTAGTAGTATATAAATTGATTCAATCTAAAGACTTGGACTTTAGTCTAAAGATTCTTTCACTATTTTGTTCAAATTGGTAGCCTCTACACCCCAAGTCGAAGAATTATTCTTAATTCTTTAGTGGGCACTAAGATCTACATAGACTACATACAGGCCCAAGTAAAGCTTGGCCAACCCATATGCATCTAATAGTAGGTTCAAAACCAATTGTTTTCCAAAACAATTCTTATTGTTTAATTTTGCCCCACAGCAGGCATGGAGTGCCTCCACTGAAAGTTCTGGTTAGGTCCAACCATTAAATATATAATCAGTGCAATTTATTTATAGACAACCAAGTCCGAGTGAAGTTCGGCCTACCTGATTGTCTATTTAATAGTTACGCTGACTTATCATATAATAAATGATAATTCCGATGGTTGACAAGCACCAGGCATGGAGTGCCTCCAATGATTATCAAGACATCAGACTCATTATCACTCACCTTAATGGGAGGCTATGATCTAGTTATCATATAACTATTTCATTTTAAGGACCTAATAATTTTAGAGGATTTAATAATCTAAAGATTAATTGACTAATCAAGTTCTCCCACTGAATCTATGAAGTCAGTGGAATGAGACAAGATTATGTCAGATTAAGTGACACCTAAATCAGTCAGACTGATTTCCTTACAGGCATGGGTCAACCCGAATCAGGTAAATAATCTTAATCATAAATGGTCACCATGATGACCAGATAAGTGAGACCGATGGAAGGGATATGCCATTAACTCGTTAAAGATGCATCAGTACGAGTAGCTCCCAATTAAAAACCATTCGATCGTTGATCCTAGAGCAACTTGCCAACTTACCTTGACATCATATAGTTAACCAATTTTGATTTGACCATCTAAGAGATTCATGCTCAACCACGGAGCCTAATCTACTTCCATTTGGTTTAATCAAAGACATGAACATGATCAACTACAACTATTATTTGATTTAGAGCATCCTTAACCTAATCTAATTAATTTAGATTTGATTAAATACTCTTATAGTCCATTTGATTTAAACCTTAGGGTCTAACCCTTTATGGACCTGATTTAGCTAACCCAAAAGATTAAATATATTTCATGTGTCCATAACTTCCATGTCATATATTTCGAATCATGCATCACTTGCGTTATACAACTACTTATAATTCCTATATTTAGATCATATCTAAAAAGATTATGAATAAATATTTTACATTCAAATAAGACTCTCATAAATATTTGTATGTTTCATAACATAGACAACAAGCCATCATATCTCATATCTATGTTTTTATACTAAACATGCAAATATCATGCTTTTATACAACATCAACATGTATCAAATATAAAACATCTCTTGAGAGTGTATGTAATCTGCGTTTTGATGCCAAAGATCAATTTAAATTATCTTTTGACTAAGCATCAATAATAAAAGAACCATAACAGCATGACAATATGTCACAGAATACCTCATTGAATGGGTAATTTGGATTTTTAATCCATGTATGACCGAATAGCCTGGTGATCCGTTTTAGCTTTGATTACAAAATTAATAGGAGCATTAATTTACATACAATAAATTAGATCAAGATGAAACCATGCTCTAATACCATTTGTAAGGAGAAACAACCTCCGAGGCATGCATATTTTAATAATTTGATAATAATTATCAATGCGGAATCTTAAAGATTAAATATTAATCTATGTAACATGTATCAAGATCATATCTTTACCTTATACTATAGGATCGTTTGATCTAAATTATGCATATAAATAAAATCATCAAGATCATATCTTGATCTTCAAGGTAAGAAGTCATACTTCTTGTCTTGAAGCATGCCTTAAGATCTAGGGATCATATCACTTACCTTAAGGGCAATTGGTAAATCCTTTTGTGCTCTGCAGCCGTTCAATCGTTCGGCCTCTAGTATTGTCCATGCGAAGCCCCGAATGATCGAATTCCCGGGAGTGCTAGCTTGCAGAAAACAACTTTGCTGATCTTGAATCCTCCCACTTGAATCTTCCTCCAAGATCCACCAAACTTTTTCTAACACCAGAATCATATACCAGGATTTTTTGTTCTAACTCTTTAGAATTTCAATCAACAACATATTGTTGTTGTTTTGATGAAGAATGTCCTCTATTTTATAGGCTCAATTCAGCCTTTAGCCTATTAAATTCTAATACTTAGAATTCTGCCGTTCGGTGAAAACCAAAGAGATGCAACGTTTGGTTAATTTCGACGTTCGATGAAAACCTGTGAATTCTAACACTTAGAATTCCAACGTCTTGTTAATTCCGACGTTCGGTGAAAACCAAAGAGATGTGAATTCTAACACTTAGAATTCCATCGTCTGGTTAATTCAAAGAGGTACATTAATTCCACATGAATTCTAACACTTAGAATGAAAATGGTTTGGAGAAGATTAAGTTAATACATTAAATTCTGCATGAGAATTTAATCTATCATGAGATTTTAGCTATCTCATCATGTGAGATCCTCATGCGAGGGGTTTGGGTTCGGGTTTTGGTTTAAGCTTATTTGAATTTATTGGACTGAACCTACATAGATCATGGTCCTAGCCCAAATCAAATTTGGCTAGTCCTGAATCTATTTAAATCCAAATCAAGTCTAATTTCAAATCAATATTTGAAATTGATTAGTCCTTCTAATAGACTTAAACCAAATTGAATCTTATTCAATTGTACTTAACCCAATTGAGATAATTCAATCAATCAAATTGATTAATTAAATCATATACGATTCTCAATCGTTGATCAACAAATAGATCATCCTAGGAAACTTCTATGCATGTGACTCTCTAGGTTCGAACCTAAGCCGGTAGCATAGGAATAACTTTCTATACTAATCGATGTGACCATCTAGCAATGGAACCTGACGTCCGGATAGGTCGAAGAGTTGCCGAGCAAACTCCAAGAACTATAAGAAATAGTTAAAGTATAATTCATCCTTTTGACCACAAATGCTAAAGATGGCTTAAGAGCCTGTCAACTCTAAACAGCAAATCCATAAAGTGATTTCAATTTTAGTGATCATGTGACCTTCACATGAAGTGTCTTGGCCATGGTCTTGCTAAATTGAAACACAAGCATTCCTCCTTTTAATGGGATAGGTCAAATTTTATTTTGATCCACAACTGACTACCACAAGTACTTGACTGCACCCAGTAACCTTTCATAGCTGGATTAGAAATCCAGGTGGTCTGGCACCTAAGTACAATGAGTTGCTTGCAAGTCACCGGTTGTGATCTTCAGGTCTAAAGGATACTTATACCATATCTTCTCGGATTAACTCTTGACAGCAGAGTATCCAGAAATGAGTCACATTATGTGAAATGTACTCCTACACTTTCACCTGTATATCATACCAGTGTCTATACACTCCTTGGTTAAGAGGACAACCAACAAATATGATATACAATGTCCTATAATTGATAGTACTATGGCCCTGTCATAGTATATCATTTGGTCGCGAACTTTTTTGAGGACCTTCAAAGATAAATCTTCCTTTATCGTGAAGGAAGATCCTGAGGGCTTCATTACTATTAGGAGTTTTAAGAAGATGTTCTTTTAATAAATAAACTGCCAAATAACTTTTATTAATATATTAATTTATATGTAATTTACATTAGCACAATCATCAAATGATTGGCTTTAGGATACAATTCCCAACATCGGGTAGTCACGGCCTCCATGGCCACCCCCAATTGGTCCAAAGCCGCCCGAGCACGCTCGGCCTTAGCTGTCGCCTGGCGTTCGACTACCTCCATAGCCTCCTCTGTCCTTTCGGCTCGGGCCCAGGCCTCGGCGACCTCCTGCTGGGCCTCGCGGAGGACGTTCTCCCCTTGATTGATGACCTCCCGTATGGCCACCAAAGAGTTCACTGACTGCATCAAAGAGCGAGTTAGTACAAGGCCGTCGATATCAAAAAAAAAAAAAAAAGAAGAGAAGAGAGAAACTTCTTCAAGCAAGGTGCTTACCCGAATATGGGCCAAAAAGTCCTCTCTATAGAAGGCAGAGGTTCCATCTACCGAAGCTCCTCCTGCAGTTCCGAAAGGATGATCTGGGCAATGAGCCGCTCCGCCCGTCGACCCTAGTTCATCGCCGAGGTCCAGGTGGGGACCGCCCCAACTTCTCCCCCGCTGCTGCCTCTGCCGGCTCGGGGGTGGTAGGTGCCGAGCTAATGGCTAGTGGCATCTCTTCCGCCAGTGCCTTTGTCGTCGCCGGGTGATCACTCAGCTCCGCCTCTGTCCGCCCCGGTTCGGCGGCTCGAACAATTGGCTCCGCTACTTAAGCCCCTTCGAGTCTCGCTCCCTCTGAAGGGGTGTCGTCCGTGAGGTCAATGTCAGGGCCGAGAGCTGGCTCTTCATGCTCTGGGAGTGGGGATGGTCATCCCGAGGGTCGGCTCGGGGCCTGGGTCCACTGCCTCCCACTCGGCCCCTCGGCGCCCTCAAGGGCCCTCTTCCTCTTAGTCGCGGCCTTCCTAATAGCATGGACATGGATCTTCATCACTGCACAAGTCATCGCTCAGAGTTAGTAAAAAAAGAAAAAAAAGAAAAAGGGGAGAAAGCAGAAAAACAGGCTAAGGGTCGGATTTGCAGTTTCTCACCACTCCGGAAGGAAAAGCCTGCGAGCCGAAGGTTGTCCTCTGACAGAAGTTGATTGCATCGGGGGATCTCGGCCATCAGGAGTTGGCCGAGTGCCTCCCTGTCCCCTGGGGCTACTGACGAATCCTTGTTTGGCCTCAGGTTCGGATCACCTTACCTCGGCTTCACTCCTTTGAGGTTAGCAAAGAAGAAGCGAGACTTTTATCCCTTAATAGAAGAAGGAAGGCAGAATTTGAGGGCTCGGCCGGGCCGAGGTTGGAACAACCACCAGCTCAATTGTTGCTGGAGGGTGTAGAAGCAGCGGAAGAGGGAGATCCTCGGCTAGATGCTAAGGAAGTGGTAGAGTACTATGAAGCCACAGATGGTCTGAATGGAGTTCGGAACCAACTAGGCAGGGGTCAAGGAGTAGCGGTCAAGGAGGTTGAGGAAGAAGGGATGGTAGGGTAGACAAAGACCTATCCTAAGCGAGACCTCGTAGACGGCAATCCTACCACATCAGGATGAGACTATCCTATCATTGGGAGTCGAAAGGAACAATCCTATGTCCCTAGGGATCTGGTAACGGGCCCTGATGTTCGCCAAGTCCTGGCTCGTTACCGTGGAGGCGGTCCCCATTAGGGACTCCGCCCCCATTGTCGAGGAGGTGCCGGCGGCCATCGGGCGACTTCTGGCAGGAGCCCGGCCAGCGACCCGTCGTTAGGCGAAAGGAACATGGTCCTCGGAAGGGATGGAGGAAGAGGACCATGAGGGAGCGGGAGATGAAAAGGCATAAAGCCTCAAGGAAGAAATCTGATCCTCAGGAGCAGCAGAGGAGGACCAGGAAGGAGAAGAAGCCATGGAAAACAAAGAATGGAGCTAGAAACGATCAAAGGACTGACCTGGACCAAAGCAAAGAATCGCAGCAGGAACGGGTTCTCGGGAGGAAGACGAAGTCGGAAGAGCTGGAGGAGGAAGAAGATCTCAGAACAGTGACAAGGCTCAAGGCTTTCCCCCGACTTATCAGTTTCAAATCGTCCCGCCTTACCTAATCGGCCATGCAGACCCCCGCTATAGGCGGTGTCGCCTCGGCAGGTGCCTAGCGCGTGGAACGTTCAGCCTTCGGCCAATCGCAGAGCGTCGCTGATGTCAGTGCCATGATAGCAATGATAGTGGCAGCTCCTCGCAGGCTCTAAGAGGACACTCCCGTTTCGAGGCAAATCTCCGCAGATCTGGCAGTTAGCAGGGGCAATACTGCTTCAGTGCCCGAGACGTCCGCACAAAAGAATCACTGTACCCAAGGACACGTGCCCTTCGGTAATTGGCAGCACGATGGGATCAGCCACTGAGGAACTTACTCCCCTTTCGCCTTGCAGGGTGGGCATGCATCGTCTTAGGGGCAAGGGGGCATCTGATGTGGTTGATCGAGTCACATTAAGGATGACGGAGAAAGCAACTGACGGAACCCCTGCCTCAGCCTCCGAGTCCCCCTCGGCTTCGGCCTCTGAGGCCCCTTCGTCCTCCGAGGTCCCCTCGGCCTCCAAGGTCCCCTCGGCCTCGGACATGGTGTCCCTCGGCCTCGGACATGGTATCCCCTCGGCCTCGGACCTGGAGTCTCCTCGGCCTCGGACCTCATGTCCCTCGGCCTCGGACCTCATGTCCCTTCGGCCTCGGACCTCGGGTCCCCTTGTCCTTAACCTCAGGTGTCCCCTACCTCAAGCCGTCTGACACTACCACGTGGTCTATCAACCGTCCGAAGCAGCCACGTGGCCCACTAACTATCTGCTATTGCGCGTGGCCTCTGCCCATAAAGGTGCATGCTTGCCTAACAGATGACTGACGGGGCAAGATACTTCTGACACCGTCAGTCACCTCTGATATGCCCAGTATCGGTTGTGATGTGTCACTGTCAGCTACCGAACAACAGCACCTTAAAATTAGCCACCTTTTGGAAGTAGAAAAAGAAACCCTCTATAAAAGCCCATACTCACAACGAGAAAGAAATCTAAACTCAAGCTCTCTAGCGATCTTTCTGTTAGCTTTTTTCTTCACTGTTCCCAAGTCGCTTACTTGAACGTCGAAGGATCCTCACTGATGCAATCGATCTTCGAAAACTTTCTTGCATAAGCTTCTTCAAGGAGATGGACCTCTATTTTTCAACATTGAAGAAACATAACTTGACGGCAACAGTATTAAACTAGAAGTCTTAATAGTGTAACCGGCAATAAACGTTCTCAAAATTAGATAAGCAAAAATTTGATTCAAATTCCATGCGCTGGGATTGAGGTCGTTGGGTACGGCACTGTGCCACATCCTTCAGTTGAGTAAAAAGAGCTCTGAAGCTAATCATACATCTACTACTCCACCTGCGCTATTTTTCTAGCGCACATATATATATATATATATATAGTATGTAATGAGAAATATGAACAACATATCAACTGATTCTGCTCAGAAATTTTTTTAAGAGCAAATTTCATTTAACTGAAAATTTAAATAGACAAGCTTGCTGGTTGTGGCATCTTGACATGGAACAATCTTTCAATTTCTATTCTACAAGCTTTGAAGTACGCAATACCGTGGTAGTAACGGATTAACCATAGCCTCAGACTTTCAGCACACTCAGTTACATAAAGCATTACAATCAAGCTCCATTAAATTTGACTGTAGGTTGTTGTTCCATCGCCTCAATTTTTTCTCAGTATTTCCCAGTAACATCTTTACTTCTGTGGAATGACCTTCAAAAAACCACTATGTTACCTTTACATAATCTTCATGGGGAGAGGCATTTGATGACTGAAGTACAAGCATTTAAAACTTAAAAAGATGGGCGAAGGATACAGAAAATATGGAAATGCTTGCTATTAAATTAGAAGTTCTTCAGTCTAGTGGAAATCACATCCCATCAACAACTTTAATTCCTGCTCGCTTGTCCCATTCCTCAGGAGAGAGAGCATCTGACATTATCTTCTCTTGGCCACGCCAAAGAATCTGAGCCACAAATGCAAAAAAATTAAACAATAACAATAATAATCAGCCCATGTTTTTCTCATAATCAAATAAACCCACATATTCTCATAATGCCATGACAAAATCTCTGAACAATGGTAGTCCGTCTTAACGGTTTTGACCTGAATTTTTTTTTAAAAAAAGGAACAATGGACCATGCTCCATGTTTTATCATGTTCTAGTTGGTGTTAACTACATTTAATAAGTTTGAGCATATGAACAGACAACATCAACTAAAGAAGAGCAAGTACCTTGTCAATCACCCCAAATTCTTTTGCCCTAATAGAGTCCATATAAAATGGTCTCCGCATCAGATTTGATACCGTTTCCACAGGCTAGTTAATAAATCTTGTCAGATTCTCAGCTGCAATATATAAATTTAGAAATATGACAAGTTTTCATATACTCACATTTCCAGTGTGCTTAGCTAGAAGTGTAACAAGTGTGTCCCTATTATTTATAACCTGTTGAAATCACAAAAATCTCATATGAATCAAAAAGGTAAAGGATATATATGCTTAAAAAGCAATGCAAAACATAACTGAGTTAAAAAGCATTAAGCATTTTGCATTTACTGAGATATTCCACCTCAACTCAACAAGTAGCCCAGTTTTATTAAACTTTGTGCTCTCATTTTGAGATTTGATCTCAATCAACAATATCTGTGTCAACAAATTATACAACAGCACAAATGCTCAAGCAAATACAGATCTAGCAGCTATGCATCATATCCATGAACAATAGCTGACTTTGTTCATGATCAGTTCTCTTTCATGAAATCAAAGATAGAGTTTCTTTGTCCTAGCAAAATTATGATATTCATAATAAAATATGATTTTAAAAATCAATATAACAAGCGAACAGTCTGAATAAGAATGATAGATTTTATAGATGATCAAATAGTAGTTAGGCAGGAAGGTAACTGAAACAATAATAATATTGGAACTTTTAAAGGACTTTCTTTTCTACATGGACATGGGGAAGAATATCCACATTTTACAATATAATAAATAGGTGATAAAAAAAAACCATGGAATTGAAGCTCTGTGACATCCCAAACCGCATCAGCTATGCCTTTAGAGAACTGCAACACCCAACAACAACTATATATATAATGCCCTGAAAGCTAGGAAAAAATGACACTATACCAATGCAAACTAAGTTCAATGAGGTAAAATGAATAACAGATTCTCATGTATTACACCCAACAAATACTAACTCCATATTTTACTAGAAGCAAGCACTTTGACAACCTAATTGAGTAGTACTTCGACATCTGAAAGCATGCTTCAGGCCATAAATTGAATTAATCCATCTTGCCATGGAGCATGCAAGCATTTTGACTGAATTTTCTCCTGGCTTGGAGTAACAGACCCTTCAAATTCGGTCATCCTGTAGCATTTCATTAAGAACATTTGTCAACTGGAGCTCGACCTACATAGTAATAGATAACAAAATCTTTATGGACTTCTCCATGATGTCATCTAAGATCACCTCATAATCAGTCTCAACCTCTGTGACAAGTCTCATGCGAGAAGCCTTGACCTTGCCATCAATGCTCTTCTTCATCCTATAGAGCCAATCACGCTTGACAAGTTCATCCCTGCAACCAGATCCACTAGAGCCCATCCTTCAACTTGGACTTTATTATTTTCATATCCTAGCTGAACAAAGGCTAAGCCACACCACAAATGCCTGTAAGCCTCTATGAACCAATGATCTAGATCCAAGGATTGCATGAAATATTTTACGAATAAGGTGAAACACTGCAAAGATCAAAGGGGAAGCATTAGTCCCACCATCCCAATGGCACTGCAATACCAAATGGTAGAAAATAAGTAGAACCTAGAAGCTAGGAAACAGGAAGATTTTCTATGCCTCCTCCAAGTTAAGGCTGCTCTTGAGTGATAGCTAACAAAGAATTCCTTAACTTGATATTTTCTAAATTATTTGGCTACTTCTCACACTCCTGCAGGACAACCTGAAAACCTTGGGTCTTCTAGGTTGAGCTTATTCGAACTCCAAAACTCATAAGCAATTATTCATGTGGATTTCATGCAAGTTCCTTATGGCAGTCCCACTAGCAATTCCCACCAAAATACATGGATAGGTTTGCCATGCTAATAATAGAGGACATCATTTCCATCATTATGGCAAGCCAAGAGTCATTAACAAGAAATGATGCCATTATCCTGTTGCATCCTAGAAAAGGGCAGCCCAATGGGTGAGGCCCTTAAACTTGAGCAGTCTGAGAAGGACAAATATATGTAGCCTTACCTTGTGGAGAGACTGTTCCATAGTATAAACCCATGACCTTCCAGTCACAATGGAGCAGCCTTACCATTGCGCCAAAAGCTCACACTCTACTCAGTTCCTTAGATGTATTTATGCAATAATAGCAGGGAGCTTTCTTATATCCATACTATATATAAATGAGCAATTAAATCTCTCCACAAGCATTTATAGCAATTGATTTCAGTTTAGAGTATCATGACTGTCCAACCGTAGTCCAGTAAGTCTGATTGCCATGCTGCAATATGCTTCGGCTTCAGCCTTCAGGAGGTCCAAATTGGGTTGAAATCTTGGAAACTGTTGCCCCTGGTAATTTAATCCAATTCATCCTCTCAATGCGTCTGTCTTTCCAATCCATGCAGCACAAATGTTCAGACATTGTGGAAAGCAGCAGCACTGATCCCCATCAATTCATCCTCTTCCTAGGCTTGACTTCTTTCCAACCCTCAAACAACAAGACCATAATAACAAAGATAAGCTCTTTCTTGATCATAGAATTTCTACAAAATCCTCAGCAAAGCCAATTCAAGCTATCACTAAAAACTACATGGTTTTTAAGCAAGAGTTATATCTGTGGGCAGGCAAAGGGGCTCAGAGAAACCATATAGGAATGTCAGTGGATGAAGAAGACCATCCAGTGGAGTGCAATTTTAACATTTGTTGGAGTTTTGCAAGAAGGCTGCATTTGGTTTGGGAATAAGAAAAACTATAATAGAAAGGGTAATGCTTCTGATTTTTGTTTTGACTGCAATTTCAGGAACACTTTTGACTGAAGGTGCTTTTGACATAAGAAAGAGGAGGCATGCATAAATGATGGCCTCATGCTAGGAATAGCTTACAACAGCTTTCCATGTGAATGGTTATGAATGATATAGGCAAGCCTGATTGGCACAACTATTCCTTTCTTATGCCTTTTTAAAGGTTGTTTAGCAAGCATGAGGCCCATAACAAGCCTCTATGCCTGCTTTATTCCCAGCCAACTCAACTCATACTCAACTCAACTAATCTAAGCCTTTTCCCAACTATATGGGGTCGGCTACATGAATTTCTTCCTCCACTTTGTTCTACTTAGGACTAAGTCGACATTCAAATTACAAATAATTATATCTTTTTTTAATTATTTTTATCCATGTTAGTTTAGATTTACTTCTACCTTTATCCTTACCATGAATTGTTAAAAGATCACTCTTTCTAACTGGAGTATCTAAAAGTCTTCATTGTATATGTTCAAATCACCGTAATCGATTCTCTCATTTTATCTTCAATTGGGGCTACTCTTATCATTTCTCTTATATGTTTATTTATAATTCTATCTTTTAAAGTTTTACCACATATCCATCTTAACATATGCATTTATGTTAAGATGAAATTTATTCACATATTGTTTCAGTATTTGCCCAATACCCTGTTCCATATAGCATAGCTGGTCTAATAGCAGTTTTATATAATTTTTTTTAATTTTAATGGGATGCACTGATCATACAATACTCCCGAAGTACTCCTCCATTTAATCCATCCTGCTTTAACTCTATAATTTATCTTCAACTATTTTACATTCTTGCTAGATAATTAATCTCAAATACCTAAATTTTCACTCTTTGGTATCTTTTGGCTTGCAATGTTCATTGTTTCTTCACTTATATTTCTACTCCCACTAAAATTACATTTCATGTTTTAGTTCTAATAATTTAAAAACCTTTAGACTATAAAGCATCTCTTCAAATTTCTAGCTTAGCATTGACTCTATATTTAGTTTTATCAATCAATGTTATATCATCTGCAAATAACATGTACCATGCGATATCATTTTGAATATGTTTAATTAATTCATCCATTACTAATACAAAAGGATACGGACTTAAGGCAGATCCTTGATGTAAACCTATAGTAATTGAAAACTCACTGGTTCTCCTATTATTATTTTAACAATAATTATTGCTCTATCATACATATCTTTTATCAATTCTATGTACCTTTTGATAACTCTTTTTTTTCTAAAACCCACCATATTATTTCTCTAGGTACTTTATCATATGCTTTCTCTAAATCAATAAAGACCATATGAAGGTCTTTTTCTTTTCCTTATACCTCTACATCAATCTTCTTAATAAATAAATAGCTTCCATGGTCGATCTTTCAGGCATAAATCTAAATTGATTATTTAACACCAAAGTTTTAGCTCTTATTCAATTTTCTATTACTCTATCCCATAATTTCATTGTATGACTCATCAGCTTAATCCCTCTATAACTTGCACAATTTTGAATATCTCATTTATTTTTGTATATGGGTATTAATATGCTTTTCTTCAATCATCCAGCATTCTTTTAATTGCTACAATTCTATTAAATAAATGGGTTAACCACATAACTCTAATTTCTCCTAAGCCTTTTCAAACCTCAATAGGGATCGCATCTGGCCCTAATGCATTTGCATTTTTCATTTTATTCAAAGTCTTTTTAACCTCAAGCATGCTAAATCTACGAAAAAATTTATGTTCATTTGTTACTCCTAAGTTATCACATTCTTCTACCCTTAAATTTACTAAATTATTTTTATTTACTAATTTTTTAAAATAACTTTTTCGTCGTTCTTTTATCTTTTCTTTTTTTTATTAAGACTCTTTCATCTTCATCCTTAATACATTTAATATAGTTTAGATCTTTTGTTTTCTTTTCTCTTAATTTTGCTAGTTTATATATAGTTTTTTCACCTTCTTTTATATCTAGTCTATCATATAAATCATCATTAGCTTTAAGTTTGGCATTACTTATCACTTTTTTGGCTTCTTTCTTTGCATCTTTATACTTTTTAAGACTTTCTTCATCTCTAGCCTCTTGCCAAATTTTATAGTTTGCCCTTTTAATCTTGACGAAAGCTTAAACTTTCTCGTTCCACCATCAAATTTTTTTTCCTACTAGTTCTACTCCTTTTGATTCTCCTAAAACTTCTTTTGCTATGCTGTTTATGCATTTAGTTGCTTTTTTCCACATTAAGTTGGAATCACTATCTATATTCATAGTCATTACTCTTACTAACTTTTCTTTAAATAATTCTAGTTTTCTTCTTTCAAATTTTACCATTTAATTTTTGGATTAATAGTTTTACGTTTTACTCTAAATTTTATTTTTATCCATATGTCTTCTACCATTATCCTATGTTGTGAAGTTAAACTTTCTTCTGGAATAACTTTATAGTTTTTGCATATTATTTTATCTACCTTCCTATTTAAGAAAAAGTCGATTTGACTTTTATTAGATCCATTTTTAAAAGTTATTAAATATTCATCTCGATTTTTTTAACAAGTGTTTGCTATTGTTAGATCATACGTCACTGTAAAATCTAATAAGCTCACGCCGGCTTCATTCATATCTCCAAATCCATATCCTCCATATATCATTTCATATCCATCCCTCTGTTTTTCTATATATCCATGAAAATCTTCTCCTATATATATCTTTTCTCCTTGTGGTATTTCTTGCATTACTTCATCTATTCCTTCCCAAAATTATCTTAGTTTGTTGGTCTAATCCTACTTGTGGTGCATATACACTAATTATGTTAATTATATTATTCTCAATTATAAGTTTTAGTGATATAATCTGATCTTCTTTCCTAGTTACTTTAACAATATATTCCTTAAAATTCGTATCTACAATTATTCCTATTCCATTTCTATTTTTATTTTTCTAGTGTAATATAACTTATATCCTGTATTCTCTATTTCTAGATCTTTTACCTACCCATTGTTTCTTGTAAGCATATTATATTTACTTTTCTCCTGATCATAGTGTCAACTATCTCCATAGCTTTACCTGTTAGTATTCCTATGTTTCAAATTGCTACTCTAAGCTGATTATCATGGACTAACTTCTTTATCTGCATTGTCCATAGTGCACTTGCTCACTTATCACCGCATGGTGCAATGCCCATTGCTCATTTTTTGAAACATTCGAAGGTAGATGCAATGCGTCTCTTAACGGGAACATCCTAGCCCTTCACATAGTTTGATTTAATAGATTCATATTTTAAGGGATCTGACAGAGTTTTATGCTGACTATTAGCTACCTAACACAACCCTCCTCTTTTATCCGAGCTTGGAACCGGCCTTGGTGGAGTTTGCTTTATTCCGAGCCAACCGATGCCTAAATGCTTTACCAGAAGGGTTAGCATTAATCTTTGAATTATTTTTTTTTCTATAGTAATGAATAATATAACCATTCAATTGTCCTTGAGAAGAGAAGATCTATATCAAGAGAAAATCTAGAACAATTCATTATTTTCTTTCTGTTTCATGACATCTGTTGCGTAGTATTTATCCTTCCAATTAAGATAGCTTAAAATTTTGGTAGTTAAATAACACTGCTTTTAATCAGAGATCTTGACATTCACAAAACTTTCGATGATGATATGATATGGAAATATCATTTTTTTCCCCACTTAATTGCCTCAAAAAATAGACTCATTGGTCCAATCTGATGATCCTCTAAGGAAATAGATGAAAAATATTATCTATGTTTCTGCAGTCTCATAGCTAGAATTATCTTATATATGACAGAATGCTTCCTGGACCCATGATATGGATCTCAAGTATCCAAGGTCCAGGAATGTTAAATACTGAATCTTTCAAAATATGCATAGATAATTGTGGACAATGAACAATTTGTCAGATTGATTGCTTTATAATTTGACAGAATTCATAAAAGCTCTGCTAAACATTGAATTAGACAGGAAAGGTTCTAGGTGTAGGTGCCAAAAGTTAATGCGGAACCAGGACGATATCATGGTTCACTGCTATGAAGAGTCAAGGAAGTGTGTCAAAATGTCCAGACACAGCAAGAAACCAAGATTTTCAAGTGTCTATGTCACATTGCTGACATTTATCAAATATCTCACTCTTCCTCTTGAATTTGCATTTAAAGCTTTAAGTGCATTTGCTCAAGCAACTTTAGTAGAAAGAGTAAACAATGACTCAAAATTTTAACTCTAGAAACCAAGAATCAGTTGAACAAATTAGACCTCTTGTGCACGAATAAGCACATCACTTGCTGGCAGCTGCCCTGATGAAGGAACACGTGGTTGTTGAATCATAGCTGAAATAAAAGTACACTTTTTGCATGTCAATCAGTACACTAATTGAATATGGAATAAAAGCACACTTTCATACCATTACATCAAATTTTGATATTCCAACATACCTTTGGAATGAGGCATCATAAACCGTCTACCTTTCTTTCCTGCGGCAAGAAGCAGACAGGCCTGACCTATTGCAGCTCCAACAGCTACAGTTTGGATCTGCATAAGCAACAACAATCTCAACAAAAGAAAGAAATATGCGAACAGGCATGAAATATATTTTAATGCAAGTTATCAAAATCATATAACTTTAATAGGAAGTACACTCCAATAATTACAAGAGGAAAACTCATAACTAAACAGAAGCATAATATCTCAAACATCAAGATCTAATAATCTTAAAAGACAGGGCTCTTTCTATTGAAACTCTCCTCAAGAAATAATTGCCTGCTGTCTTGGCGAATGCCTCAAATGTATGAGTACAGTTGATAACATCACGAGCACTCCATTGATCTCCCTCATTTCATAGGATGAAAATGAGATTCTCCACAAAGCCAACATCAAGTCTAAAAAATAAGGTTTTAAATCTCGTAGAACAAGGCTATACTAATTTCTTTCATGGAACAAGATGCACCACCACCTTATTCTTTCCCAAGTAAAGGGTGTCCCAATCATACTGGTTGGGAAGTTGGAATGATGGTAGGATGGTCTCATTCTGTCTCGACCCTTGCAACAAAAACCTATCCCAGCGTCCCACGAAATATCTTGTCGGAACTTAAAACCCTACATAAAGGTATAAGCTTCCACTTCTTTTGTTGTTTAAAATCAGATATTTTTGGAATGCAACTAAATAACCAAGCTATTTATTTAGAGAATCAATTTGGATTTATGCCTGAAAGATCGGTTATAGAAGCTATTTATTTATTAAGAATATTGATGAAGAGATATAGAGAAAAGAAAAAAAAAAGACATTCATACGGTCTTTATTGATTTAGAGAAAGCATATGATACAGTACCTAAAGAACTAATATGATGAATTTTAGAGAAAAAAGAAGTTACCAAAAGGTACATAGAATTGATAAAAAATATGTATGATAGAGCAATAGCTATTGTTAAAACAATAATAAGAGAACTAGTGAGTTTTCAATTACTGTAGGTTTACATCAAGAAACTGTCTTAAGTCCGTATCTTTGTGTTAGTAATGGATGAATTAACTAAACATATTCAAAATGATATCCCATGGTGTATGTTATTTGCAGATGATATAGTGTTGATTGATGAAACTAAATATAGAACCAATGCTAAGCTAAAAATTTGAAAAGAGGCTTTAGAATCTAAAAGTTTTAAGATTATTAGAACTAAAATTAAATATATGAAATGTAATTTTAGTGGGAGTAGATATACAAGTAAAGAAACAGTGAACATTGCAAGCCAAAAGATACCAAAGAGTAAAAAATTTAGGTATTTGAGATCAATTATTCAGCAAGAATGTAAAATAGTTGAAGATAAATCATAGAGTTAAAGCAAGATGATTAAGTGGAGTGCTTCGAGAGTATTGTATGATCGGCGCATTCCATTAAAATTGAAAGAAAATATAAAACCACTATTAGGCCAGTTATGCAATATGGAACAAAGTGTTAGGCAATACTAAAACAACATGTGAATAAATTAAGTATAACAGAAATGCATATATTAAGATGGATATGTGATAAAACTTTAAAAGATAGAATTAGAAATAAACATATAAGAGAAATGATAGTAGCCCTAATTGAAGATGAAATGAGAAAAAATCGATTACGATGGTTTGGACATATACAACAAAGACCTTTAGATACTCCAATTAGAAAGAGTGATCTTTTAACGATCCATGGTAAGGATAGAGGTAGACTTAAACTAAATGAACAGAAATAATTAAAAAGATATATCTATTTGTAATTTGAATATTGACTTAGTCCTGAATAAAGCAGAGTGGAGGAAGCAGATTCATGCAGCCGACCCCATGTAGTTGGGAATGAGTTGAGTTGAGTTTAACTGACTAACCAAGCTCTTATCTCATTGTTGTACCAAAGCTTTGACTAGGTCTCAATACATAGCCAATCAACCATAGAAGGTTAAACTATTTATCCCATGTTGGAGACTCTAATTGTGCCTACGAGCAATTTAGATGTAAATTACAAATATTATCAACAGGAGGTGTCCCAATACATACTAATTGGGACATTGGAACAATGGTAGGACGATCCTATCTTGGGACAGTAGCCTATCCCGGTGTCTCACAAGATATCTTGCTGGGACCTGAAATCCTACATGAAGGTATAAGCTTCCACTTCTTTTGCTGTCTAGAATAAGATATTTTTGGAATGCAACTAAGTAACCAAGTTCCTATCTCATTGCTGCATCAAAGCTTTCATTAGGTCTCAATTCATAGCCAATCAGCCATAGAAGCTTAAATCAATTATCCCATGATGGATGACTCTAATTAGAGATGGCAATTTGACCCATACCCGTCGAGGATTACCTGTACCCGCCCTGATGGATACGGGGTCAAAGGTAGTTGACCGAGGAATGGGGCGGGGATCCCGGTTCCCCATTTTTTTTTTCAGGTATAGGGACGGGGATGGGTTTAGCTATCCCCGTCCCAATACCCTCCCCGTCCTCGCCCCGAGCGAGAAACAAGGGGAAGGGAAACGGCCACGAAGAAGAATAGGAAAAGACTCGTCCTTCCTCGTAATGGCGAAGGAAATAGAGGAAAGGTATCGCCTTTTTGTTTGATGTTTATTCTCCTATTGCTCCCCACCTTTCCTCTTCCCCGTTGATTTAGAGGTGATGAAAATCTCCGTTCTTGCTCTGCTAAAAGTTGATTGCTGTCAAATAAATCAGGAAGAAAGAACAACGAAGAAAGAAGAGTAAAGGAGTTGCCTTTGGTCTTCTTCTCCTTTCTTAATCTCGCACGTCGTAAAGAAAGGCCCTTCTTCTCTTCCGTGCTCTTCCCTATTGATTTAGAAGGAAAATATCTCTTCTTCTTGCTGGCTTACTGCTGCTTTTCCTCCGTTCTTGCTCTCCTGGTCATTGGTGTCATTGAAATTTGGTGAGATAAGGGTTCAAGACGATTCCTTTCCTAATACCAGGAATCCGTATGACCTCTTTGTCGGATGGTTGCAGATTTTGGGAGCAGGTCACCAAGGAGAGGAGCGTGGTTCCATTTGTTTTAGTTCTTCTTAGTTTGTTCCCTTTTTCTTTAACAAGTTTTCAGAGGGTGCGAATGCTTAAACTTTTCTCCTATTTTTTTATTCCCTTTTCCATGTTGCAGTGCATCTTGTGCATTTCTGCATGCCTAGACATTAGTACTATAATGCTACTGTATAGCACAGATGCTTGGATTGTGGTTATAGTCATTTACTCTACCATCTGCAGTACCCCATAACTAGTAGCGTAAAAGCTAACTGCAAATCTATTTTCTATGATGCATCATGGACTATTTAATTTCAGCTTGAGAATGAGTGAATCACAAACATTGTGTTCTTTATTCGGTAAAACTTTGAGTGTATAATTGCTGCATTGAGATATGCCACTACTGGTACAAAAGTTCCAAAGAATTTTTGCAATTGATCAAAATTGTTCAAATGTGAAATGACAAAGCGTTACATGTTTAAGCATGCGAGGATAAGAGATGGTTAACTAGTGAGTGCGTTGTTATGGGCATGCAGGAAGATCTGGTTGGGATTCTACATTATAATTGACTTTTAAAATTAATAATATATTTATTTATATTTGTTGTTGTGCAAAGGTGAATGACCCATGAAAAGTTCTACAGGAAAGAATATGTTCTTAAACAAAGGTTGATAGGTGAGATTTGATCTGATCGGCTTGGTTCAAATGAAGTCCTGGTCTAATCAGGTAGAGATAGATGGGTATAGAGTATTGGAATTAAAACCTGGTTGAATTGTGGGAAGAGAATGTATCTAATGATAATAGAATTTCAACATGCCTTTTCCAGTAAGCACCCTGATATTGGTATAACATAAATACTTAAATAGCAAAGTCTGGTCTGGTAAACAAAAGAGGCTTTTTATATTGTACTTATTGTGCTAATATAGGTGCCTTGCATTTGACGTTTAACCTTCTAACCTGTATTAGCACGGGATATCTTTCGGCTAAGATGACCTGGAGACTAATGCTATGCATGCATTTTATTTTATTTTTGCCATTCACATTATTTGTTTTTTCCTTTGATGTAGCAAGAAGATTAATTACATGCATGTAGTTTGAATTTCTTCACTTTTTAGGATTTTCTTGACCAACTAAATGCAAAATTAGTGAGGCCAAACAACCACCAACTAGAAAAGTACACCCATTGCAACTATCAAGCAGCTGATTTGAATTGAAGAGACAAATGGATACAATAGAAGAGACTCATATTGAGACTGAAGAAACGGTGAATCAAACAAATGGGACCCCAACTTTACAAGGAACAAATATTGTGTCAGAAAAGAAAACTAGAACCAGAAGTGAGGTATGGAATCATTTTACACAGCATGAAGTTAATGAAGTGCAGAAGGCAAAATGCAATTACGGTGATAAATTATTAGTTGCTGGTTCAAAAAATGGGACGACGCATCTGAAGGATCATTCAAACTCTTGTATATTTTGATGAAGAAAAGATCCTCGCAACAACACATTGTTCCTAATTTTTAATCTGGCAACAAAGGGATAATATCTAAATACTCGTTTGATCAGGAGTGTGGGAGACAAGAATTTGCTAAGGCTATTATTCTTCATGGGTACCCTCTCTCTATTGTGGAACATATCGGTTTTAGAAGGTTTGCACTGGCTTTACAACTAGCGTTCATAATGCCTTCTAGGAATACCGTGAAGAGCGATATTCTAAAAATATATGATATTGAGAGAGAAGGCAGAAAGATTGATCTCCAACAATAACAGCAAAGTGGCTATCACTTCAAACATATGGACGTCTAGCAATCAGAAAAGAGGATTTATTGTCATAACAGCTCACTTTATTGATGATTCTTGGGTTCTTCAAAGTCGAGTTTTAAGGTATGTTTTAAATGACATTATTTTATTGTATTTATTTTATAGTTATACGGTTAATGATTATATTTTAATAACTAAAATTTAATTTATCTAGGTTTGTTTATGTGCCTTGTCCACATGCAAGTTCAGTTTTGCCTGAAGTGATAATGGATTGCCTTTTAAGATGGAATTTGGACAGCAAAGTGTCTACTATTACTTTGGATAATTGCACTACAAATGATGTCATGATCGAGTTAATAAGATCTAAATTGGATGAAGATGATCTGTTAGGTCATGGTAATTTTTTGTAAATGCGTTGTGCTGCTCATATTTTGAATTTGATTGTTAAAGAAGGATTGGATGTAATTAAAGTTGGGATTGAAAAAATTTGGGATAGTGTTTGCCATTGGACTGCTACACCAAAAAGGAAGAAGAGATTTGAAGAAATAGCAAAGCAAATGAAGGTTAGTACCACTAAATGCTTGAGCCTTGATTATCCAACTAGGTGGAATTTGACCTTTTTAATGCTACGAACAACAATTTTTTAGAAAGAAGTGTTTTGTTGATTGAAAAGAATCAAAGAACCACATTATTTTGATTGCCCTAGCGAAGAGGAATGGAGATTTGCAAGAGATGTTTGTGAGAAGTTAAAATTGTTCAATGAAATCATGTCAATATTTTCTAGAACAAAGTATCCTACTGCAAACTTATTTTTTCAAAAAATTTGTGAAATCAAACTTGCATTGATAGAGTAGAAGTCCTCTCCAAGTGAAGTGATACAGTCTATGGCAAAAAACATGTTGAAAAAATTTGATAAATATTGGAATGTGATTCATGTTGTCATGAGAGTTGCTATTGTTTTGGATCCTAGATACAAGATGTCTTTGGTCGAATTTTATTTTGATCGTCTTTTTGGTTTGGACAGTTCTGTCCATGTGGGTAAGATTCGACGTTCTTGTCTTGATTTGGTAAATGAGTACCAATCACGAAAATTAAGCTTAAAAGATACTAGTGCATTCCATATGGATTCATTGACTTTTGATAGCAGTAATACAGTTACTTTTGAGTTGTATTTGAAGCAAAAAAAAAAACAAAAGATCGGATCTTCTAAATCAGAGTTGGACTTCTACTTAGAAGAGGATGAAGTGCCATTTAATCCAGATTTTGATGTCTTAAATTGGTGGAAGGTGTATGGAATGAAATTTCCTACATTGCAAGTCATTGCTCGAGATATATTTGCTATTCATGTGTCTACGGTAGCTTCTGAGTCTGCATTTAGTACTAGTGGAAGAATCATAAGTCCTTATCACAGTAGACTATATCCAGACACTGTGGAAGCTATTATGTGTACTCAAAATTGATTGTGGGCTACTGAAAAAAGGAGTATGTATAACGACTTATTCATCATTTTTATTTTTATATCTATATGTTAGATTAGTTTTTCTTCTCGTACAGGTGGTATGATTGGAGTTATGGGAGAAATAGCAGATTGTGTGTTGAATAAGGATATTGACACTGATGAGATAGGTCTTTTTCTAAATTTAACTAGAATCAGGACACAATATTTTAAATATTCTTAAATGTTATAATTTTATTTTTGCAGAAAGTTAGGGTTCCCAAACTCAAGATCAAGAATTGATAAAGTAAAAGATGGAACTCGATGGTTATGCCTTCAAGTGGACGATTCTGCAAGGTCATTCTTATTATTTTTCTTTAAATTTCTATGAAGCAAATTGTTGCCTTCAGTGTTTATGTTTTGGAACATTAGTTTGATGGGGATACTCATCCAGTTGATTTTGTAATATTGAATTATTTGGAATTTCTATCGTGCCAATTTGAAGTTTATTGGAGGTCAAATACTCTCCTAAACTATACATAATTTTAGTGAATAAAAGCTTACCGGGGCTAGGACAGCCCTATCCTAAACTTTTCTTTTTAATCCAAACAAAAAATGAATAGCTACCTTAAGATAAAGGAAGTCATACAGACTTAATTTAGCTGAGGAAAGTAGAGCCATAAGAGTTGCTCTTTCATAGCAGTTTAGCTTATTATTTCATTGGGTTACAATTCTTAGGTTTGTATTATTAATGTTTTCCATGTTGTGTTATCTATGTATATGTATGATTCTACTTTCTTGAAATCATGGCTTTGCATGGGAGTATTTAAATAGAGTTACAAGAAGGCTTTTCTACAAGTATACATGTGTAATAATGCATTTGTAATAACTGAATGCTTGAGCCTTGAACTTAGTATTTTTAGTTGATGAAAAGTGTCTACACAATTGGGCTTTGCTTATATAATCTAATCCTATCAACTTCTTGTTAAAGCCTATTTTTCTGTTCTAAATTTTGTCATGCCCTTGTATAGACTGTCACCGTAAAATATGACTTTAAATTTTTATTTGGACATATATAGGACGGGGATAGGGATCCCCATTCCCTAGCGGGTACGGGGATGGGGATTGAAATTTCATATCCATTGGGGACGAGGACGGGGATGAGGTTAATAAACGGGTATGGGAAAGGGGAGGGTCATCCCCATCCCCAATCCTCCCCATTGCCAATCCTAACTCTAATAGTGCCCAGGGGCAATCTAGATGTAAATTACAAGTATTATCACCATTGACCGACAAAAATAGAAAAATTTTCTTTGGATAACCACCATATTCACATGAATCTACTTCTCTTTGTAATTTCATTGAGGGTTTCAGTCATCTTAAATTTATCCTCAAATAGCCTCCTCCTTCCCCAAAAACTACCCTCAACATCATTCCATATGCTTATTAAACATCAGTAGCTTGACCACTTCCATCCAACTGAGACTTGTAAGAAAAGATATTACATAATCCATGAGACCTGATCATCCACATATACCTTGGAAAGGTTGAAAAGGAAATAATCGATACCATGTGAAATTGAACAATGATATTGATCATTTATAATTCACACAGTTAGGAGATGACTAGCCAATTTGCATTTCCTTCTATTTGTTCCACATCTGAAAGGCTCAGGACACTGGCACATGGATTTTATTTTAAAGATGTCAACAGGTATCTTCTCAACCACCACAAAAATAGAAAAAGGAAAAAGGAAAAACCATGCACATTAGAGTAGTTTAAACTGTGCAAGCCAACATATTCATACAACAGTAGAAAATCGATGCAATCACACTTGTCGTAAAAAGACAACAAAAACTAGACATGGTGGCAAACATAACATTGGCAAGAAATGCAAATACCTCATTTTTTAACTGCATCATAGCATCATATATAGCAAAACCTTCTGACTCCATCCCAACCTGATATGCACGAAAATATATATTAAAGAGTTATCGCGGATTCAAAAGCACAAGAGAAAATTGGTGTCATTGCAGAAATCCATCTCTAACAGAACAAAGATAAATTAAAATGGATGGCATTAATAGCAAACCAATCAGATAGATAAGATATGAACATTTAACTGTTTCTTAGTGTTTAGGACCATTTGCTGAAACAGAACCACATTTTACAACCTGGTGGTTGCTGCCATGGTAAATGAGTGAATTACCTCATGTTGGTTGGATAGATTATTGCTAGATTTGCTAGATATCATCATCAACAACAACAACTAGCTCGTGTAGCTTGCAATATATCATACTGATAACTTCAAACAACATTCAATCGCAGGATGTTTAACAAGTGTGAGTAATTATTTACTTGCTATACAGAAAAGAAGAAAAATAAGTACAGATTGAAAAAAAGAAGAAAATTATTGACTATCCTAACTGGACTGTTCAGTTGACTGCTTCGATCTGAGAGCAGCCCTCCAATACTTGAATTGGCAATTTGCAAGATCAGAACGATACTACTTTTTTTGCATCTCCTGATTGTAGTCAGAAAATTTGATATTGCAACTGGGGAGTAGATAAATAGGAATGCATACTATCAGTCCATCTATCTTTAGATCATTTTTTTCAACTATACAAAATCAACAAAAAAATACTGGCAAAGAATATAGAATCCTGCACCAACTAATTTAGGGATGTAAAAGCATGTGAAAAGCATGCTTTCTGACGAGTCTTTTAATAAGCCAATCATCTTAATGAAAATACTTTAATTTGAAGGAAAAACACAGTTTCTCACAAAACTTGGACCACAAAACAGAAGGAGAATAAAATTGCTTCCTTTCGTATTCAAAAAGAAGAGAAACAACTACAAGCATGATCATGAGCAAAAATCCCAGTTTTGCTGCTTATTGCAGAGAGCTAAATGACAGATAACATATTTGGCAGTGCACATAAACTCCAGGTTCTTAAAAGGAACCAGAGCCCAGAAGCCATCAACCAGGAATATATAAACATGTCAAAATAGCCATCTTTTTCATTGCCTGACCTATTAACAAGAGGATCGATTATCAACATTTTTGCTACCTTCACTTCCAAATTGAACTATCAACTATCAACAACACAAATTACTAGTTTTGGCAAGTGATTTCCAATACAAGCATCTTTCTCAAGTTCAAACCGTCTCCCTTATCCCATCAAATCTCAGACTGTTATGGCAGCAAGTTCTACAACAACTATATGTACTTTTTCCAAATCCACAGCCTTCACACAGAACATTATTACCAGGTTTTAATATAGTGTAAGAACATGGAGTGAAATTTGCTCCATTACAGTGTGATGAACAACAAATTACATGGAAAGAAAATTTTTGCAGGATAATTTGTCGAACTTTGAAGCATTTTGGGGGACGTGGATCTTTATTAACAGAAATGAACTCAACAGCTTTTAATTGGTTGGAGTAATAATCTTTTGTTGAGTGTAGATTAATGCCACGGAGTATACAGATTGAAGTGTATGAGTCATTCAGATCTTTTAGAACAAACCAAATGGAACCAACACATGAACATGTTAGAATTCATTTTAAAAAAAATAGAAGAGCAGAGAAAACAAAATTGCATACAGTTTCCCCATCATCACGAGTTGTTCCAGTTGAATTGATATAAAGATAAATCGGTTGCTTTGGATCCATCCACTGCAGATAAAGCATTTCTGCAATCACAAGCTCAGTGACAGCTGGCACCAACTAAACATTAACAAAATAATTAGTTTAATAAAAAAAAAGTTATCACAGTTAAAAATAGAGCAACATGTCTTCATATCAGTAGAAATATAACTCTGAGAGCGATCCATTACTCTAAGAACTGTAAATACGAAATAGGAAGAACATGGTGTGACAGAAGACAAGGCTGCAACACTTACGGGCATGCCAATATAGACAATTCGTCCATGGAGAAGTAAAGATGGCAAGTCTGGAGGAGGCTTTCTTGGCCTGTGTTCATTGTAGGAAACAGAACGCTCCACCTGGTTCAGGTTAACAAATAGTGGAATGCCATTAAAAACATTTAGAATATATAAACATGAGCAAACATCAACATCCATCCATGGAAATTAGTTCTGGAAAACTTATAAATTGGAAATAAAACAAATGTTAGCAACTATAATAAGAGTAAAGCAGTATTGAAGAGTAAACTAAAATTCAAATATTTCCTGCAACTTGAATACTTGATGCAACTTAAACAGCAAAACAGATTTGTTTAAAAGACATATAATGTTGCAAAAGTTATTAAGAAACAGTTTCTATTGTATTTTTCAATGACTAAAGTGAATATTGCAAAGCACATCATTCAACACAGGTCTGAGAACTTTGCTAGATTCTGAAAAGTCCACTCCAATGCCTGAGAGAGTGCACATGTTTGCACACATTTGCACCTGCACATGCAGGTGGAAACTAATCTTTTACCTTAAGGTAGTGTTTGAAATAGGGAATAAGAGGGAATATCCCTTCTTATTCCCAAAAGCCATAAATATAAGGGATAGCTGGAAATAAAGTTAACCAAAGGGATAATCCATCGTTAACCATGGGTTATCCCCTCAATTTATTCCCTAGAATATGCAGGAATAGCTGGTTATCCCTCCAAATAAGAGTAAAAAAAAGTTATCCTATGAATTTACCTTTTTGCATTTGATATGATCAATGGGATAGCCAAGGAATATCCCTAGGGATAACCAGAGGATAAACTCTATCCTGTACACTTATCCATGGATAATAATTTTTCTATCAAACACAACCTAAAGCTTGAGTGCTATAAATATATCACACAAACGACCATTAGCCACATGCCTAAACAACGAAAGCATCACCACAGACTTGGTCAAGATTTTGATGACAAAAAAAAATTCAGACCTGATCATACTAAAATGCTGAAAATTACATTGTTGAACAGTACCTTGTTCACTCATTGGCAAACAACCATTGGGTATAACTTATTGCAAGATGCCTTATCCATAGTTTCAGAAGTGACCCCATTTATGTTTTTGTGGAACATTTCATTGACATGTTAACCTAGATATCATGGACAATTACTTCATAGCACATTAGATAAGAGAAAAACAAAAGGATTCTCATTTGGCATGGTCAATAGTTAAAATGATGCTTTAAATATATAATTGAGAGGTTATACTTAAATTTTATTTTATTTTGTTGGGTGACTAGTGGGGGGCAAGGCTTGTCCCTACATTTATTTGACAAGAATAGAATACATGCATTCAAGAAAAGGGAAAGAGGAGAAGAAGAAACACAAAGAGACAGAAGTGAACCCCCCAATCTACCTTAGGAAGGCAACAAGGTCAAGAAGGAGCCACCATAGATAGGACAAACAATGAACACAACAAGGGCAAAGCATAAGACCATGTCATATAAACAAGTCCCTCCAACAACTAAGAAGCAGCTTCTTTTGAATGAGATCTAGCAATAAGAAAATGACAAGTGTTCAAATCCCTATGAGGTGTGTGGATCTCATTTACAGATCTGATATGCCTTTCAAGCATAACACCACGAGTAGCAAAATAACCAATCCAATAATAGAAATTTATCAATGATAAGAGCTAACATCAAGACCACAATCTCTGTCAAATAACATTGCCCAAAAGCCAAAAATGTAGCATCACACACTTAAGTCGTCCCATAGAATCAAAAAGTTAATTTCTTTATCATCATTATTATAACTCAAAGAGAAAGTTCCACTGACCTTAATTACACCTTTCAAGCATAACACACAAGTAGCAAAACACCCAATCCGATAATAGAAGTTTATCAATGATAAGAGCTAATATCAAGACCATCTGTCAAATAACATTCCCCAAAAGCCAAAAATGTAGAATCACACAGCTTAATTCATCCCATAGAATTGAGAAGTTAAGTTCTTCACCGTCATTATTATAACGCAAAGAGAAAGCTCCACTGACCTTAATTATTTTCTTGACAATGGTTTCCTTTGGTAGGATATTCTGATGATGGCAGACCAAATAAGGTCTTAATCTTATTCTAACTTCAGACTCCATAACTTCTTAACCACCAAAGATGACTTCTCAATAGTTGCATCATCACAAGATGCATTCTCCTAAAAAACATTACCCACATATTCCCTATCAGGACTTTCAATTACTGTGGAAAACTTCACAAAATTAAGACTAGACACTTCCCACTGAAGATCTAACTAGAATTTAAACTTCCCACCTTACAAATTTTATCCCCGAGCTAATAAGGATACTTTCCCACAATATACAAACTTCCATGACTCAGCAAGTCTACAAAAGCTGTCTGTTCATCTTCATCAGCTGACTTCTCTTCCCATTCCGTTTTCCTCTTTGAAACTTTTTGCCTAAGGGATCATGAGCCATACTGGCTCTTGATATTCTCAGCAAATAAGATCAAATCATTGTCTTGTATTCTCATCTCTTCCTTTTTCTGCCAAAAAGTTGATTTACAAACTCATTTATTTTTTTATTATTAAGGCATTACACTTAAAATATTCACTTAATAATGTTTAAGCTAAGAAATCACCACTTCTACAATCATAATTCTTCCATCAAAAGCAAATCCACCACACAGATCCTCTCCAAAACCACTCCTCCAAGAGATTATGCGCAAAAAAAGTTATCAGACTTCTCAGCTCCAAGAAAAAAAAAACAAACCCAAACACCGGACTGAAGGCATCAGGAAATCCAAAGGCTTTTCCTATTCAATGGCAATGCCCACAAAAATTTTCTTCTCAATCATCATTTAAAAAGTACAGAAAGGCACAGCAATTAAATAATTAAAAAAACGAATGCAAAAGTCTTACATACCAATATAAAATGACCATATCATCTCGATAAACAGGTTCATGGTAACGGAGATGAAACGAGTGCCAGTTTTTATTGAATTTAAAGAAAAAGGCTGTGCTCCTAAGAGCCAGCAAGAAGCGGGGGCCTTTTCCTCTACCTGGGCGGGAGTAGCCATGAGCTTGGGGCTGTCGAAGAGGTCGAGAAAGGGAGGGTGTCCTGATCCGGCGGAGGGGGCACGGCAAGGGCTTCGGGAGTGGAGGCGGCGACGGAGGCGAGCTTGGAGAGGAAGGGGTCCTTGGGGTTCAGGGGAGGCATCGGCGGCAGCGCCATCCTTTTAGTGCTCGCCGCTCGCCTGGGAGCGGCGAAAGTACGAGACGAGAAAGCGGAGGAGGAGGAGGAGGAGGGGGAGGCAGCGACGGCCATGGGGACTTGGGGGCACACCGTCCGAAAGCTCAAAGCCCCGGACGCCATCGTCTCTCTCGCTCTTCGATCCTGCGAATTTGGGTTTCGCCCGAAGCCTATCGCAGGGGCAGACGTTTTATGGCTCGGCTCGTGCGTGTGGAAACTGGGCGATGCCGCCGGTTTGGGGTAATTTATTGGGTCCAGCCCACCGCTGACTGATTTCTTTTTACGGCTCGTTCAGTTTATGAGATAAGTTTTCTCCGGTCAAAAAAACTGAAGAAGAGACAGGTTTTCTAGATCCTCTTTTTTTTTTTTTTTTTTTTTTTTATTTATGAGATGAATTTTTCTAGATCTTTATATATATATATATATATATATATATATATATATATATTTCTCAAACTTATTTTTTAAAAAATAAAAAAATTAAATTTGATCATATTTGATTGACAAAAGATTATACAAAAGAATAGTCCTAAAAATATTTTTATATGCTTAATTGAAAATAAATTTGCATGAAAAAAATATAGATTTAACTGTAAAATTATTAAAATAAAAACTATAAATTATTTTTAAAAATATATTATGCAATCAAAAAAATATTATGTTAAAAAATAATGTATTAATTTAATAATATTAATTTAATAATCATATTTTTACTTTTGGAATTATTATTATTATTATTATTATTATTATTATTATTATTATTATTATTATATTGCTTTGGCAATAAACAACACCATTAGATGATACGGTTGAGTTTATCATCCATAACGACATCAACATCATGAAACGCTCTTGTTACTGATACGCACCTTGTACCTGCATTGCATGTACTGCTCCTCCTCAACTTCATCTGAGTGCTTACAGAACTTTCTACTTAGAAAAGTATTTTACAGTGAAAAAAATAACTTGTTTCCATCACCGCTTTGATCAACGCCTTATGCATGACGATGGAAACAACACCTAACCTCCAATTATCATGAATGATGTTCTATCTGATACCACCCTATATATCATATACTACACTAGCCTCCAAACTGCTCTCCAGATCTGTCATATTTATCATGAGGCCAACTCGGCGACGGACTGGATGGCTGTCTTTGCTACTCAGCATGCGGGTCCATGGATTTGAAGGCCAGGCGATCCCTGTCTTATCCTTCTGCAGCAGATTTTGTTTTCTGATGTATCTGGACTGATTCATACGAGAATTGTATGATCGTCCGTTTTGTAACAAAAAAAAAAATGAATAGGATTGAGCCGGACCGATACAACGCACCTGATGGGTCGTGTCAAGCCATCCCTAAGCTCGTTGATTGTGCTAGCACGATGGCACGTCATAAGCTAACACAATGGAAAAAGTCTTGATAAATCATTTCGTAGCATGTCCTGCATCGAATGCGATAATTTGTTCATGCATAAGTGATATAGTATTCATGAACATTTTTCGCAGCACAAACTTATACACGAATAAATTATCACATCTGATGCAGGCCATACTGCATCGAGAATGATGTATAATAACTTTTCTCTAGCACATTATAGCTCGCAGCCCATATATGAGCACAGTTGGCATTAACGGACTATCTATTAGGCAGCTAATTTGAAAGTGTTTTTTTTAATTTCTAAAATATTTCTTTTCAACTTTCAAAATGATAAGAATATTTTATTCTTTGTTAAGCATATCTATTTGTCCTTCTCAATGGTTGTAAATAATTAATTTTAAGATTATTTAGATTATTTAGAAGCCCTTTCAATTTCTATAAATAGGCTTCAATCCTTCTTCATCCGGTGCTAAACCACAAGTTCATTTAAGCATTCTTAAGCCCTTCTTACCTTCCTAAAAATCCTCTTAAGCTAGCTTAATTTCTTTCTACTTTCTAGTTAACTGTCATAATCTTTTTTTAGTCTTTATTCTTACTTTCTATCCTCAACAATTGACAATGTCTCATGTTAATAACTTTTGCTTATCCCATGACCAAGAGTTTAAATTTGATGTCAACATAATGAAGTATAAGGCACACTAATTGTAGACTAAACCCAATATCCTCGAGCCCACTACTACTATCGGTGCCACATCGATCATCAGGTCCAACCATTCGGGGCTAAATCCAAGGCCCCTAAAGTCTGATAATTGCATTTTGACATTGAAAAAATCACTAGCAGAACTTAGTAATATATGTAGTGTAAGACTTAATTTAAATATATTGATCACGATATCAAATATGCGGAAATATGGTATCAATATATTTATTATGATCGATAAATACCTCTAGCCATTATTATTAATTTTCTTTCCGATGAGGGTAAGGAATTCGATCTTCCTTGAATCAGCTGCATGGGATCTTGATCTTCCTTCTCTCTAGGAATCTGGATCTTCCTCCTTCGATGGATCTTGATTGATCTTCCTTCTCCTCTCGATAGATCTTGATTGATCTTCCTCCAATCAATGAGCTATCGCACTCTGATGGTGTATGCCCTCAGGATGTGCTCTTGATCAGGGACTCAATGCCTTCACTTATTTGGTTTTTCTTTCGATAACCTTGTTGAAAGCCTTAGGAAGGGTTCCCTATTTATACTCAATTCCCTTCACCGTCTGCTCTCATCAAGCAGGCGTTCAACATTTAAGGGGGGGCTGTTATCACTTCTTAATTAGTGTAACGATAGTAATAAAATTAGGACCATTAAAAGCGACGGGTTATTACATTCTCCATTTGGTCCGTATATTTTATCAACACTGAACAAGAAACTAAATACATGAATCATAGCGATAGGTCCTCTATAATTGAGTATTATCTTCTATGTATTACAATGCATTCAATTTCTTTACCACTATTCCAAATGTGACAACATAACATAATGAATAAACCATATGTTTATTCAGAGTCCAAAAGAAAAGTCTGTCATTTCTCAAAAGTCATATAACGTGTACACCTGAATGAGAAATAAACAAATAATTAAAATAAGAGTTTTTTTGTATAAATTGTTATCCATACAATTATATCATAGAACCAACTCCCATTCTTATCACATGATCCTTAAAATTCTTAATTGGCATGCCTTTAGTCAAAGGATCAGCTATCATCAATTCAGTGCTAACGTGTTCTATGACCACTTTATTTTCTTTAACACGTTCTCTTATGGCTAAATACTTAATGTCGATATGTTTACTTCGACTACCACTCTTATAGTTTTTAGCCAAAAATACAGCAGCTGAATTGTCACAGTACAGTTTAATTGGCCTAGTAATAGAGTCAACAATTCTAAGCCCTGAGATGAAACTCTTCAACCATACACCTTACGATGTAGCCTCAAAACAAGCAACGAACTCCGCTTCCATAGTATATGTAGCAGTCAAAGTCTGCTTTGCACTCCTCCATGATATGGCTCTACCAACTAACATAAATATAAATCCTGATATTGATTTCTGAGAATCAACGCAGCCAGCAAAGTCCGAATCTGAGTAGCCCTCTATCTCCAAATGATCAGTTTGTCTATACATGAGCATGTAGTCTTTGGTCCCTTGAAGATACCTCATGACCTTTTTAGCAGCTCTCCAGTGGTCTAAACCTGGATTACTCTGATATCTTCCCAACATTCCTACTGCAAATGCAATGTCAGGTCTTGTGCAAACTTGAGCATACATTAGGCTTCCAACAGCTAAAGCATATGGAATGTTGTGCATCTGTTCCCATTCAAGTTCATTTTTAGGGCACTGGTTCAAAGCGAACTTGTCACCCTTCACTATAGGTGCAACACTTGGTGAACAATTTTTCATCTGAAATCTCTCCAAGACTTTATTGATATAAGTTTCTTGAGACAATCCCAAAATGCCTCGAGATCTTTCTCTATGGATCTTAATGCCAATGACATAAGATGCCTCACTCATATCTTTTATATCAAAATTTTTGGAGAGAAATTGTTTCACCTCATATAGCAACCCTTTATCATTGGTTGCAAGTAGAATGTCATCCACATATAGGATCAAGAAATAAATTTTGCTCCCACTAACCTTCTGGTATATACATTGATCCATGATGTTCTCTTCAAAACCAAAGAAAGAGATTACATCATGAAATTTTAAATACCACTGACGTGATGCTTGTTTCAATCCATATATGGATTTCTTAAGCTTGCAAACCAAATGCTCACCATCACCAGAGGAAAATCCTTCATGTTGTTTCATGTAAACCTCTTCCTCTAGATCTCCATTAAGGAATGTGGTCTTCACATCCATTTGATGTAACTCAAAATCAAAATGAGCTACCAATGCCATAATTATTCGGAGAGAGTCTTTCTTGGATACAGGAGAAAATGTCTTCGTGTAGTCGATTCCTTCCCTCTAAGTGAATCCTTTGGCAACGAGTCTTGCTTTATATCTCTCAATGTTGCCTTGTGAGTCTTTCTTTATTTTGAAGATCCATCTATATCCAATGACTTTTACACCATCAGGCAACTCAACAAGATCCCAAACTCGATTAGATGCCATAGATTCCATCTCGTCCTTCATGGCATTGAACCACAAGTTTGATTCCTTAGAACTCATAGCTTGCGAAAACGTTTCAGGAACATTTTCGGCTCCAATGTCATAGTCAGATTCATGTAGATACACAACATAATCACTAGGAATTGCTGATTTCTTTATTCTAGTTAATCTTCTTAATGTTGTGTCAATGACCTCTTGAGGAGTATCTTGCACAACTGATTGTTGATGAACAACATGATCTTCGAGATTACCATCAGCTTGTGAAATCTCAATGACTGGTTGTTGGGCACTTAATTGAGTTTGAGGAGTGCTATAAATAACAACCAATCCCTCACTTGAAGTGGAAGCTGGAATAACTGAATGATCTTTCTCAGAAGAAGCCAAATACTGAGATTGATCACTCCCACTGATCAAGTCATTCTCAAGAAATTTTGCATTTCTTGATTCCACAATCCTAGTACTGTGAGATGGACAATAAAATCTATAACCCTTGGACTTCTCAGCATATCCAATAAAGTATCCACTAATAGTTCTTGGGTCTAGTTTCTTTTCTTGTGGATTATAGACTCTTACTTCAGATGGGCATCCCCAAACACGTATATGTTGCAGACTTGGTTTCCAACCTTTAAATAACTCAAATGGCGTTTTGGAAACAGCCTTGGTTGGAACCCGATTCAATATATACGCAGCAGTTTTAAGAGCTTCAGTCCATAAGGATTTAGGTAAGTTAGAGCTGACAATCATGCTCCTTACCATGTCCAATAATGTTCGGTTTCTCCTTTTAGCTACATCGTTTTGGTCAGGAGACCCTGGCATGGTGTATTGTGCAACAATTCCATTTTCTTCAAGAAATCGAGCAAATGGACCAGGTGCTTGTCCATTCTCAGTGTATCTACCATAATATTCTCCACCTCTATCTGACTTACGATTTTAATTTGCTTGCCGCATTGTTTCTCTACTTCTGCCTTAAATACCTTAAAGGCATCTAATGCTTCGTTCTTATTATGAAGTAGGTAGAGACATATATCGTGAATAGTCATCAATAAATGAGATGAAGTATCTCTGACCATACGAATCCATATCTGGGCTACAGATATCCGTATGTATGATCTCCAGTATTTCCGAACTTCTCTTGGCATCTTTCTTGGACTTGTTGGTTTGCTTTCCCTTTATGCAGTCCACACAAGTGTCAAAATTAGTAAAATCAAGAGTATCAAGTACTCCATCTTTTACTAATTTTTAATTCTCTCAATGGAGATATGACCTAATCTTTGATGCCACAAAATAAAGGAATTCTCATTTACAACACATCTTTTCATACCAGTTTGGGCGTGCATCACATTATAGGTGGTATTTTTTTCAAATTAATTTGGAAAAGATTGTCTGACAATGTACCATTCCCAATAAGCTTAGATTTATAAAATAAATCAACAGAGCTTTTATTAAAATTAAAGGAGTATCCTGCTGGTACAAGCCTTGACACTGAAATCAAATTTCTAGAGAAACTTGGAATATAAAATGTCTTTTCCAAATCCAAAACAAAACCAGAATGTAAAATAAGTCTGCACGTCCCAATTGCTTCCATATGTGAACCCATCTTGTTTCCTGAATAGATGCTTTGTTTACTTCCCAATGGTTTCCTTTGATTTAGAAAACCCTGGAAGGTATTTGAAACATGGATTGTAGAACTAGAATCAATCCACCATGTGTTATGACATATAACCAAATTGGATTCATGACATACGAATGAGGTTAGAGTACCTTTCTTGTCAAGCCAAACTTTGAATTTGAGACAATCCTTCTTTATATGCCCTTTCTTCTTGCAAAAGAAGCACTTGGACTCCTTCTTGTCTTCTGTATGGATGGATACTTTACCCTTTCCTTTGCGTTTGGCTTTGGGAGCTTTAGTCTTTCTCTGAGTGACTAAATATGTACTTTCTCCCATTTCTAAAATCAGTCTCCCTTCCTCTTGAACACACATGGTCAGAAGTTCATTAATTGACCATTTGTCCTTATGTGTGTTGTAAGATATTTTGAAGGGACTATACTGCTGTGGGAGTGAGCTCAAAATAAAGTGCACCAAGAAAGATTCTAACATCTCAACCTCTAGGGATTTCAACTGAGCCGCAATGTTCCTCATCTTCATGATGTGCTCACGCACACCTCCAACCGTAGTGAGCTTCATTGATGATAATTTTATCATTAGGGTGCTAGCCAGTGCCTTATCTGAAGACTCAAATTGTGCATCAATAGCCTTCAGAAGTTCCTTGACATTTTTGCACTCAGGAATTGAACCACGTATACTAGCAAAAATTTTAGTACGTATGAACATCATACTGAGGTGATTGGACCGTTCCCATCGTTCATACGCAGCAATCTCAGCCTGAGTGCTAGTAGATGTAACTGAATGTGGTTCATCCTTCCTGATAGCATAGTCAATATCCATGCACCCTAATTGAAGAAGAATTCTCTCCTTCCATAATTTATAATTATCACCACTTAAATCGGGAATGTCACATTTCATATCAGAAATATTAACAGGCAAAATAGCTGCATAAAAATAAAATCATGTTCATGTAATTGAATTTGAGGCATATAACTTGATGTCATGTTTTACCAATGTAAACATGCAATAACATGAATCAATAACATACAATAACTACATGTGGGCTAAGTTATTATACTCAAATAGACTTATTAACTTAATGATGTGACTAACAAATTATATTTCTTTCTTAATTCCTGTGGGTAATTAAGAAAATAATTTGTTATCGCATCCTAATTAATTATATTAGTGCAATAAAAATTCCAGTGGGATAAGATTCATTACATTAATATAATTAGTCACAATTAATGTCATCTAACCTTATGTGATCTTTGCAACTCAATATATAATTTTGATTAATCAAAGATGCTATGGCTACTCCTCAATTAATCAAAATCATATTGATCACATGACATTGAATTCCATTATATGCACATAGATTAACCAATTTAGCATGATTATTAGGTAGTGATCTTAATCAAAGTAACATTTCCAAATCAAGATCTGAGTTAGTCAAATTGGCCAGGCTAGTGAAAGAGAAGTGGGGGTCCCCCGTTGCTTTCCTTAGGTCAATCAACGGAACCAATTAAGTAACCACAATCTCTTTACCTTTCTAGACACCAACTGACCAACCAGACCTTGAAAGGATTTGCACTATGATTTTCAAACTACCACCAAATTCATGCATAGAATAAATCTAGTATGCAGAACAGGAGACAACATTTCAATTATCTATTTAATGAATTTTGAAATTATCATCTTAAGAAAAATTTTGTTAATTAAACACGTCCGACCGTAGCTCATTATTTTCTTGGGCCAGTCTATGCAAAACACCGTAGGCATAGAGACTCAGGAGGCGTATTTTAATACAAAAATTTAAACTTAAGAAACAAATGATAAAAACAAATCATGTTACATGATTTAATAAAACACTAAACAGATAATAAATGCATTTAAAATTCAACCAATCTAGATTTTAAATCCCGTGAGAGAACGGAAAGACCATAAGCGAGAAAAGCTAAAACCGAAACAGGCCACGTTTTCTCTCTTTTCTAATATGTCACCGCATGTGGTTATGGAAGCCATGTTTCCGCTGCATTTCCTTTCTTTAGTTTTTCCTTTCTTCAATGCTACGTTTCTTTTCTCTTCCTTTCTTTAATGCTATCTCTTTAATACCAGAAAGAAATCCGGGAAACCTTTAATGTCAAAAAGAAATTTTTAATAGAAAAGAAAGAGGCCACGTTTTGTTTCCGCAAAAAATCGGAATCTGAGATAGGTTTAATGGTTTCTGTTCAATTTCGTGAACAAAAATCAGAACTAAGCAAAAAAAACCGAAACCTAAGATCCGAAAAACTGAAAATGGAAAACACGCGGCATAAATTGCTTGAAAAGAGAAACTTTTATGGAAACACTCACAAAATAAGGCAGAGGTTTAAAAAGCTCTGATACCAAATGTAAGACTTAATTTAAATATATTGATCATGATATCAAATATGCGGAAATACGGTATCAATATATTTATTATGATCGATAAATACCTCCAGCCATTATTATTAATTTTCTTTCCGATGAGGGTAAGGAATTCGATCTTCCTTGAATCAGCTGCATGGGATCTTGATCTTCCTTCTCTCTAGGGATCTGGATCTTCCTCCTTCGATGGATCTTGATTGATCTTCCTCCTCCTTTCGATAGATCTTGATTAATCTTCCTCCAATCAATGAGTCATCCCACTCTGATGGTGTATGCCCTCAGGATGTGCTCTTGATCAAGGACTCAATGCCTCCACTTATTTGGTTTTTCGATAACCTTGTTGAAAGCCTTAAGAAGGGTTCCCTATTTATACTCAATTCCCTTCACCGCTTGCTCCCATCAAGCAGGGTTCAACATTTAAGGGGGGCTGTTATCACTTCTTAATTAGTGTAACGATAGTAATAAAATTAGGACCATTAAAAGTGACGGGTTACATGTAGAAAATTTTATAATTATGATGCTTTTAAGAGAACTGATAACTATGTTAAACAAAAAGAATGAATAAGAGGATTAAAGACTTTCATTCGAACGACAAGAAAATAAAGAAGAGGATTGAATAAAAGAGCAATAAAATGATGCAACTGCAAATAACAAACCATATTTACTCATTCATAAATAAAGTTATATATATATATTTATTTTTATTTAAAAAAAAGTTAAAAATAGATGGACGGCATACAAGTCAGCCTATGGGGCGAGCTAGGCTGGCTTGTTTTGCATCTCTATGCTTTACAAGATAGATGAATTAATTAACGATGGAAATAGATGATCAGTGGCATCATTTTTTGAATTATTGCAAAAAGAATTATATATATATAATTTTCCTAATCCTTCAACTCATACAAGTACCCTGACATGTTGGAGTGAAATAAAAATTTGGCATTAAATTATAAAGAATAAAAATTGATGAAATAAATATTTAAAATAAGGATCAAATTATTGATATACTAAAAATAGCATTAGCTGAACATAAAAGTATTGCAGTAAAAACAAATATTAATTATTCTCATTACTAAAAATGAAGTTTATAATATTAATAAAGATTTTGAATAAATAAGATGAGATCATTTTTTCTAAAGAAAGGATAATATTATATTATAAATTAAGATAAGATAAAATAAGATAAAATAGAAATATAAATAATTAATAAATATATAAATAATCATTAAACTTCCATGCATTGTTGAATCAAATTAACAAACCAAACCAGATAGGCTCAATTTGCTATGATGAGAATTAATGAGAATTAGTTTAAAAAGTTTAAATTAACGTATTGATGATGCCAGATCATCTTGAGCTGATGTCCTTGAGCGTCAGTGAATGTGCCATGAGTTTGCTGACGAAGCTTCACCTCGGCATCAAGATCTGCAAGAAGACTCGATGATCGAATATTCCGATGGAAACCCTTCGACGCTCAAGTTAGTGATTAGAATCACAGCTGTGAGCTTGAAGAAGCTCAAGAGAGAGAGAGAGTTAGAGATGAAGAAAGATGCTTATTTGAGTGTTAAGTGTTCATACCTCGGTCAGGGATCCCTCTTACCTATTTTATTGATACTTAGGGTCTATGTTACTTGCTTCAAAAGCTTTGAAATCTCATGATGAACCACGACTTTGTGAATGAAATGTCAAAATTGGTGGGATTCATCCTATCTAAACTCTAGATGATTGGTACTTCGTAGTGGATGATCACCTTTTGGGGTTCATCTAGTCAGAGTCATTAAAGCTTCATAATGGATAATGACTTTTTAGGCTTATCTGATCAGAGTCATTAATGCTTTATGATGGATTATGACTTCTTAAGCTTGTGCCAAAACCGATGGAGTTTATTTTATTAAAGATATATGAATCAAAGATGATTAGTGGGCATGGCCTTGCCAGAAGTGAAGGCTTTCTTGGAAAGCCAAAGTTAATCTTGAAAATAAAATAAGATATAAACTGGGGCTGCCTAGGAGCTGGAGCCGTCCTAGAGCCGGGGCTACCTAGGAGCCGGGGCCGCTTATGAGTCAGGCCGCTTATGAACTAGGGCCGCTTATGAGTTGGGGCCTCCTTGGAGCCGGGGCTGCCTAGGAGTCGGGGCCACCTTGAGGTCGCTTATGAATTGGGGCCACCTTGGAGCCAGGGCCGCCTACAAGTCAGAGCTGCCTTGGGGCCCCTTATGAACTGGGGCCGCCTAGGAGCCGGAGCCGCTTATGAGACGGGGCGGCCTTGGGGCCACTTATGAACTGGGGCCGCTTATGAACTGAGGTCGCTAGTATCCAAACGACTCCCATCGTTGGATAATTTTGGCCATTAACTTACGCATGTCTTTTACCAGTCACATCATATGCCCCCCCCCCACTCCTGAGTCTTGGCGCTTACATGTGCAGCACTTGCCAAGAGGAAGGAGCTCAAAATCTCACGCTTTTGCTGGGTTTCATGCGCCATAAATTAGCGGAGGCGGGCATGCGCTCCCAAGAAGGTGAAGTCTCTTCGAAGTCTTCTCATCATTTAAGAAACGGTACCAAAAGTGATGTAGTCTACAGGGGGATTAAGAAAAATACTTCTCGATCAATGGAAAAGGTGGAGTGCCATTATTGGATTGTTCTTATTTGTGTCACATCATTGGGCATGGATCGCATCCATCAAGTATCACCGAGGCATCGTATCTTGAACAACGAAGAGTTTGTGGATGGTACCTTCATTCATGAATCTCCGTGTGGCACTGTAGTGGATAGAACATTCAAAAATGATGTATAATGACTGTCCCATCCATCCCTTTGAGCCATTCATGCCTCCACTAACTTCCCTGTGTTTCCTTCGCCTTCTGAGTCTTGAGCTCTTGCCTTTGTCCCTTTGATCTTCAGGTCAGTCTCCTTCACTTTTTTTGCTTTTTTCTCCCATGGATTCTGACTCCCGTAGGAAAGGTAAGAGCCCCATGGTTGAACCCTCCAGGAAGGAGATCCTCCAAGCATGACGTCGGGCTCCTGGTGGCATCTCCATTCGCGATCGCTTAGCGATTGCAGCCCGAACACCACCTAGGGTTTCTCCTCAGCCTTTTAGGGTTTCTCCTTCACCCCCTAGGGTTTCTTCTCAACCATCTAGTCATCCGGCCTATCCTCTAGCTACCCTTTCTGAGTCCTTAGGTTTGGAGAGGATAACCTCCACCATGATTGCCCAAGACATAAAGAACCTTAGGGCTCAATATGAGATTCCTGATAGCATTTGTACCTCCACCCCCCATCCTAGTGACAAGGTGACCTCTAGTTAGTCTGGTGGAATTGCCTTGTATGAAGAGTCTTTAGGAGCGGGCTTCGTCTTTCTTTCCATCCCTTTTTCTTCAATCTCTTAGATAGATATGATCTTGTTCCAGCACAGCTAACTTCGAACTCCATTCGGATTATCTGTGCCTTTATAATACTCTGCCATTTTCATGGCCTTTCTGTCCGAATTTCTTTGTTCTAGGATTTGTACAAACTCTACAATCCCAACAAAGCGGATGGTGGAGCTTTGCCTCCAGACCCAAAAGAGCCCCTAAGCTTGACCTACCCTCCAAAATTAAGGGATGAAAATCCCAATTTTTCTATGTCCATTTGGACGGAGTGAAGATGGGCTAGGGCATTCCCGACACTAGCCCTAACAAAAATTCTATTGTAAATGAGGAAGACCGGAAAGTGTTTGACTCGCTGCTATCATTCGTCTTTCCTTCCTGCTGAGAACCACTATCGAAGGACAACCTTCGTGAAGCCAGCGTAGCGCCAGTGGCCGGTGCAGCACCGGTGTCGCTAACATCGGCGCCCGATGAGCGCTACATCCTCTTAATTGACACACATTTTTTTTGACTCTATTATTTGCTTTCTTTGTGCAGCAATGAAGTTTTCTCTCCACTTCCTAATGGCAGGCCTTCTAAAGAAAAAAGTGGCCGCCGGCGACACGGTGAGGGCAGCGCCTAAGAAACCTCGCCGAAAGGAACAGGACAGGTCATCCCAGGCCCCCATGGCTCCTTCCATAGCTCCTACGACCACCCCGGTGGAAGAGCCGAGAAGGGAGGATCCCCCTGCCGAAGCACCAGCAGTAGGGGTTCCTCTTATTGAAGTTGAGGGGGGCCATCTAGGGAAGAGCCCCCGGCCACTGCCGAACCTGGAGGTGAGGGTTGGGACGCCTCCGGTGGTGGAAATTGAAGAGATGTCCCACCGGCCATCCAACCGATGCCGGAGAAAGGAGGGACACCCCCTACCAATGAACCCAGGAGTCGACCATCCCAGATGACGGCGATGAACCATGGTCGGTTGGCGGACCGTATTCTGAGGTGGTCCAACCTCCTAGGTTTCCTAGCTGAGCTCCGCCGTTTGCCCATTGCTATTGCTCTTAACACTCTCTTCACTGCTGCCCTTTAGGTATGTATGTTGACTTTGTTTCCCTTTTATATTGGATTTAATCAGAGTTTTTAATCGATCTCTTCACACTGATGTCCAACGGCCTCTTTGTTCTCCAAGACGTCTATGCCGAGGCCATCAATACTTGCGGGTGTGCCCGGGATGAGCTGACTGTCGTCGAGACCCAGGTTGATGCCTTGGCCAAAGAGTTAGTTGAGGTGCAAGCCTAAGAGATGAAGGCGGCTAATGAGCTCCGGGCTGCCCAGGAGGGAAGCTACTTTTTAAGGGCTCAGGCAGATGAAGCCGAGAGTAAGGCCAGAGTTGCCGAGGCCAAACTGGTGGATGTCATGATGAGGTTAGACCAACTGAGGAGAGATTGGAAGACGCTCTCCTCAAGTTGGAGCATGCCGAAGAGAGGGCTAACAAGGCTAAGTTCAAGGCTCAGACATCCATGGAGAAGCAGGCCTGTGCGGAGTCAGATGCTCGAACTTCCTGGGAGTAGAAGACCTCCATCGAGGCTCAGGCTCGAGAAGCTATGGAGAAGTTGGCCACCGCCGAGGTCCAAGCTAAGGAGAAAGTGGCCGCCGCCGAAGCCTAAGTTTGGAAGGCCAGGGCCGCCGCCGAAGTTCAAGCTCGAGAGGTCGTGGAGCAATACAAGGCTCCACCGATTTTGCCACGGAAGTGAGTGAGCGGCCATTGATGCCTTCTCCCATGACTTCGAGAAGTGCAAAGAGAGGATCTTCTAGATCTTTAAAATAAGTGGCCTTGAACATATTCGGCCTAAAGATGAGGAGGATGATCTAGAGAGTGGCCATGCTGAAGATGGGCCGGGACCTGTTGAGCCTTAGAATTTATTTTATTTTAATTTTATTGATATTTTTGTAATCCGACTAAAGTCAATATTTTGTATGACAATTTATAAGATTAATGAAAGAAATACTTTGTTCAAGCATGATAAACTTATCTCTTTGTAGCGCCTTAGTCTCTTGGTGATTATGTCTTAGCTTTAGCCTTCAGATTCGACAAGATGCACCTTTGCCTCTTGAGTATATAAGGAGAGTCGGCGATTTGATGCACAGACTTCATAGGAACATTTAGGTTTTCCCTAGTCTCTCGGGCTTTTGCTAAAGTGTTCCTTGAATACTGATGGCAGCCATTGCCCCAAGGATTTCTCGGTGCTAGCCTAAGAGTTTGACTTAGGACCGCCAAGACCATAGGACTTGAACTACCTCGGAGGTTTCTCGGTGCCGGCCCAAGGGTGTCCTTATGATTACGGGGCCATCAAGGTCTTTTGAAAACTACCATGGGGGTCTCTTGGTGCCGGCTCAGGAGTTTGACTCGGGGCTGCCGAGACTATAGGACTTGAACCGCCTCGGGGGTTTCTCGGTGCTAGCCAGGGAGTGTCCTTACGATCACAGGGTCGTCGAGGTCCTTTTGAAAACTACTATGGAGGTTTCTTGGTGCTAACTCAGGAGTTTGACTTGGGCCCGCTGAGACCATAGGACTTGAACCACCTTGGGGTTCTTGGTGCCAGCCCGGGGGTGTCCTTATGATCACAGGGCTACCGAGGTCCCACTATAGACTAGTCTAAGCTAAATAGAAAAATTTAAGACTCTTCATATATTCATCAATTGAATACACTCACTATTGATAATATCAGTGAAGGTTATCCGCATTCCAAGTATGAGGGATTATCCACCTATCGAGCTCTTCGAGTCGATATGCTCCTTGATGAAGTGCTTCGATGACTCGATAGGGTCCCTCTAAATTTGGAGATAGCTTGCCTCCTTTGGTTGGCTTATATACCTCGTCCCCTTTAAGGATTAAATTCCCTTGACAAAATGTTTTGAGGCGGACCCAAGCATTATAATATTTTACTGCTCGCTGGCAAAATATAGCCATCTTAAGCCGTGCCTGGTCTCAGATCTCGTCGATGAAGTCAAGGTTGGCCTTTAGTTGATCAGGATTATCTTCTTTACTATATGATTCCACCCAGGGGCTTGGAAGACTAATCTCCATCGGGATAACCGCTTCAGATCCGAAGACGAGACTGAAAGGATTCTTTTCTGTGGGGATCCTTGGAGTCGTATGATATGCCCACAATACATTAGGGAGTTCCTCCACCCATTTTCCTTTGAACTCATCTAGTCGGGTTCTAAGTCCCCGAAGGATAGTTCGATTCATGACTTTTGCTTCTCCATTGATTTGTGGATGCTCGATAGAAGTAAAATGATGGCTGATACCCAACTCAGTGCAAAAAGCCTTGAATGCAGCATTATCGAATTGACGACCATTGTCAATGATGATAGTATGACGTAGGCCAAATCGGCAGATAATAAACTTTCAGAAAAATATCCTCATCTTGCTTTCGGTGATTTTGGCAAATGCCTTAACTTTAACCCATTTGGTGAAATAGTCGATGGCGTCAAGTAAGAACCTCCGTTGACCTAAAGCTGGGGGAATGGTAAGAATATCCATTCCCATTGGGCGAAGGGCTACGGAGCAGAGAGCGGACTCGCTGAGAAGTTGGCTGTCACTGGACATTGAAATATCACTGGTAGTTGTTGCACTTCTGGGCTAGCTCAGCAGCATCCTTTCGCATAGTAAGTGTTGGAGAAATTATTGAGAAATTATTTACCCAATTAATTGATTTTGATGATTAACAAAAGCCATGAGTATATTCATTATGTTTCTAATAGATTTGATAAGTGTTTCAGGAATTAAGATTGATTATTTATTCAAATGGCACTTAGAAATCAGTTTTGAACCGAGTTTCAAAGGAATTTATTTAAGTTCAGAACTTGAAGCCGACACCTTAACAGTCTCGAGCCGACTCTAGAGTATATCAGAGCAGTTGTATATTTTTGGCATGGTTCGGAGTCGACACTTAGAGTTTCGAAGTCGACACCTGAGGTTTCGGAGCTGACACATGGATTTCGGGAGCCGACTCTAACCTGAGTTACAGAGATTATATTTTCGAAGCAAATCTTGGAGCTAACACATCAGAATTCGAGAGCCGACTCTAGTCAGCGGGGAGTCGACACTTTGCAAAACAACTCAACTGTTGGAGTTGTGAGCTTGTAAAACAACTCAACTGTAATTAGTGGATTATAGTGTGGATCCAAGAGTTGCTTAGGAGTGGACGTAAGTGTGGGATACACTGAACCACTATAAATATCTTGTGTTTGTAGTGATTGTCTCTATCTCTCTCTCTTATTGTGCTTTAATTTATTGCATCACTTCACTAGTATACTTAATCTTTGTGAAATAGGTTTTAAGTTTTTAAGTGTTAAATTTTTAAAGAACCCAATTCACCCCCCCTCTTGGATTGCCATCTGGGCCAACAATTGGTATCAGAGCTTGTGCTCATTTTTAGTTGATCTAACGATCAAGAGTTAAAGATCCAAATGACAACACAAACTAGCTCATCTTTTGCTAAAGGTCAATCCACTAATAGGCCACCTTTGTTTAATGGCTCTAATTATTCATATTGGAAAGCAAGAATGAGGATTTTCATTCAAGCTTTAGATTATGAATTATGGAGTGTCATTACAAATGAACCTAGTACACCCACACACATTGTAGATGGTTCAATAGTTCCTAAGCCCGAAAGGGATTGGAATGAGAACGATAGGAAAATGGCTCAGCTCAATGCAAAAGCCATGAATGTTTTATATTGTTCTTTGGATGCAAATGAATTCAACAGAATATCTACTTGCATTTTAGCCAAAGAAATTTGGGATAGACTAGGAGTTACCCATGAGGATACTAACCAAGTAAAAGAATCCAAAATTAACATTCTAGTGCACAAATATGAATTTTTTAGCATGGAACAAACTGAATCAATCACATGCATGTACACTAGATTCACTGATATTGTTAATGGTTTAAAAAGTCTTGGTAAGACTTATACTAATTCTGAATTGGTGCGTAAAATTCTTAGATCTCTTCTAAGAACATGGGAAGCAAAAGTAACTGCAATCTAAGAAGCCAAAGATTTGAATGCTCTACCTTTGGAGGAGCTCCTTGGATCCTTGATGACCCATGAGCTGACTATGAGGCAGCATCAAAAGGAAGAGGTGAAAAAGAAAAGAACCATAGCACTTAAGGCTGCAGAAAATGATAAGAGTAGCAGTGAGGAAGAAGAAGATGATGATGAGACAGCTCTCCTAGCTAAGAAATTTAAGAAATTTATGCAAAGAAGGAGACCCTTCCACAAGAGAAAGTTTGGAATAAAATTGAAAGGAGAAAGAGAAAAAGAAAGGGATAAGGACAAAGAAAAAGAACCCTTGACATGTTATGAATGTAAGAAGCTGGGGCATTTTCGATCTGAATGTTCTCAACTAAAGAAGGATTACAAGAAGAAGAAGGCCTATGTTGCAACTTGAAGTGATAATGAAGAGTCTTCATCTGAAGAAGAACAAAAAGAGATTGCAAACATATGCTTCATGGCAAACGATAAAAATGAGGTATGTACTGAAACCCCTAATGATGATTTTACATTTGATGAATTGTATGATGCATTTAATAAATTAGTTAGTGATTTTAAGGTTTTGAGAATGAAAAATAAATCTTTGAAAATTGAAAACCTAAATCTTCTCAAAGAGAAAAATGAACTAATTCTTGAGGTTAAAAATCTAAAATCTGAAAATGAAAATGTTTTAAAAGAAAAGAAATCAATTTCGAATGAAAATATTAATTTAAAGAAAGAAATTGATAAACATAAAATTATAGTTGATAAATTTACATATAGCTCAGAAAAACTAAATTTTCTTTTAAGTAATCAAAGAGCTGTATTTGATAAAGCTGGTTTAGGATATAAACCACACATGAAACAAAAATATGTCAACAATTTCTTTGTAAAGAAAAATGATATTTCATGTTATCATTGCAACAAAAAAGGACATAAATCTTATGAATGCAATTTTAGAAAAACTAATAAGAATTTAAATATTAAAGGCAAGAAAATATGGGTTTCAAAAGGAACAATCTTTATTGCTACTAATAATGAAGGACCCAAGAAAGCTTGGGTACCTAAACATAAGATTTGATTATCTTGCTGGAGTATCTTGCGGCCAAAGGATTAAAAAGAAAGTGGTATCTTGATAGTGGCCGCTCAAGACACATGACGGATGACAAGGAGCAATTCATCACCCTTGAAAATAAAAGAGGATGAGTTGTTACTTTTGGAGATAATGGCAAAGGCCAAATTATGGGATTTGGTAAAATCCAAATAACTCCATCCACTTTTATAGAAAATATTTTATATGTTGTTGGTCTAAAGTATAACTTAATTAGCATTAGCCAATTGTGTGATAAAGGTTTCAAAGTTTCATTTGAAGCTTCTATTTGTACAATTTCTAATCCCATTGATAATAGCATTATATTTATTGGTAATAGAAATGGCAATGTGTACTTAATTGATTTAGATAATTTGTCTACTAGTAACCATTGCTTAATCGCTGATAATGCTAAGGTTAATGAGATCGAATGGTTATGGCATCGTAGATTAGGTCATACAAGCACACACTTAATTTCAAAGTTAATTAGAATGGATTTAGTTAAAGGTCTTCCAAAGTTAGATTTTGAAAACAATAGAATTTATGATGCATGTCAATTTGGAAAACAAACTAGAAATTCTTTCAAACCTAAAAATATTGTTTCAACTACTAGGCCACTCGAACTACTTTATATTGACCTTTTTGGACCTACTAGAACTACTAGTCTAGGAGGAAAAAAATATGGTTTTGTAATAGTAGATGATTACTCTAGATATTTTGGGTTTTGTTTTTGGCTCATAAAGATGAGACTTTCTCGATATTCCTGAAATTCTTTAAGAAAGTCACAAATGAGAAAAACAACACCATAGTGTCTCTTAGAAGTGATCATAGCATAGAATTTAAAAATCATCAATTTGAAAATTTCTGTATTGAAAATGGCATTCATCATAAATTTTTTGTACCTAGAACACCATAACAAAACGGACTCGTAGAAAGAAAAAATAGAACATTAGAAGATATGGCCCGTACCATGCTATGTGAAAGCTAACTTCCAAAGTACTTATGGGTAGAAGCTATAAACATAGCAAGTTGCATCCTTAATAGAGCTTTAATTAGGTCAATTCTTAAGAAAACTCCCTATGAACTATGGTATAATAGGAAACCTAACATTAGTTATTTTCATGCTTTTGGTTGTCGATGTTTTATTCATAATAATGGTAAGGACAATCTTGAAAAATTTGACGCCAAATCTGATGAGGAATATTTTTAGGTTATTCAACATCTAGTAAAGCATATAGAGTATTTAATAAGAAATATTTAATTATAGAATAATCAATTCATGTAGTATTTGATGAGGCTTTAGCATCAAATTCTGAAAAGATTGATGATGAGGAAGATACAATATTACTTGAAAGAGATATTGAAAAATTGAATATAGATGTATCTTCAGACCATGAACAAGAAGCTAAAGATGATGACTCACCTAAGGATGATGTTATTGATACTACTCGTAATGATATAGATCTATCTAGAGATTGGAGATATGCTAATGGTCATCCTAAGGATTTAATCATAGATGATCCATCTCAAGGAGTAAGAACTAGATCATCAATAAGGAACATCAATAATCATCTTGCATTTGTGTCTCATATAGAATCCAAAACTATTGAAGAAGCTGAAAAAGATACTAATTGGATGTTAGCCATGCAAGAAAAATTAAATCAATTTACTAAGAATAATGTATGGGTCCTTAGTTGATAGACCCAAAGGTCATTCTGTTATAGGATCTAAATGGGTATTTAGAAATAAATTAGATGAAAATGGCATAGTAATTAGAAATAAAGCTAGATTAGTTGCAAAAGATATAATCAAGAAGAAAGAATTGATTTTGATGAAACTTTTGCACCTGTAGCTAGATTAGAAGCAATTAGACTATTACTTGCATTTGCATGTCATATGAACATTAATTTATTTCAAATGGATGTTAAAAGTGTATTTTTAAATGGTATTATAAATAAGGAAGTTTTGTAGAACAACCACTAAGTTTTGAAGATCATGAATTTTCAAACCATGTTTTTAAATTACACAAAGCACTTTATGGTTTAAAACAAGCACCTAGAGCTTGGTATGATAGGTTAAGCAAATTTTTAATTGAAAATAATTTTTCTAGAGGAAATGTTGATAAAACCCTATTTTTAAAAAGAAAAGATAAAGATTTATTGGTAGTACAAATTTATGTAGATAATATTGTATTCGGTGCTACTAACAATCTTTTGTGTCAAGAATTTGCTAAGTTAATGCAGGGTGAATTTGAAATGAGCATGATGGGAGAACTCAACTTCTTCCTAGGACTTCAAATCAAACAAGAAAGAGAAAAAATTTTTATCAACCAAACAAAGTACACAAAAGAAATTCTCAAGAAATTTGGTATGGAACAAGTCAAACCTCTCAGAAAACCAATGAGTCCTTCATGCAAGTTAGATAAAGATGAAGATGGTAAGCCTGTTGATCAAAAATGTTACAGAGATATCGGTTCACTACTTTATTTAACAACTAGTAGACTAGATATCATGTTTGCAGTATGTTTATGTGCACGATATTAATCTGAACCTAAAGAATCTCACTTAATTGCTATAAAAAGAATACTTAGATATCTAAATGGAACTAAAAATGTAGGATTATGGTATTCTAGAGACTCAACATTAAATTTGATTGCATATTCTGATTCTGATTATGCTGGTTGTAAATTGGATATAAAGAGTACAAGTGGTGCATGCCAATTCTTAGGAAGTAACTTAATCTCTTGGTTTAGCAAAAAGCAAAATTCAGTTGCATTATCAACTGCTGAAGCTGAATATGTTGCAGCTAGAAGTTGCTATGCTCAAATCCTTTGGATTAAGCGACAACTTGAAGATTATGGTATAACACTTGATAAAACACCAATTAGATGTGATAATACTAGTGCAATTAATTTAACTAAGAATCCAATCCAACATTCAAGAACTAAACACATTGAAATTAGATATCATTTTATTAGAGAACATGTAGCTAATAATGACATTTGTCTTGATTATGTTTGTACTGATGAATAATTAGCTGACATTTTTACAAAACCCCTAAGTGAAGAAATATTTTGTTATCTTAGAGGAGAATTAGGAGTTTGTAATCCATTGGAATGAATTTTAAATCTCCTAGGAATGATTATCTAGAATTCAATCATTTTTTTCTAATTTTCTTATAATTTTAAGGATGATTTATCTAGATATTTGACCCCTTGATTCATCACATTTCAAAGTTGATTTATCCAAAATTTGAAGACTTTCTGGACAAGTTTCAGATCCTTTGAAACTCTCAATTTTTTTTCTGAAACTATCTTGGAGCCGACTCCTCTGGTATCAGAGTCGACTCTAGTTTTGTCTAAGACTTTAGAGCTGACACATGCTTTTCTTGAGTCGACTTTACTTCGGGCACTGACTGTGTTAGCGACCTGGAGCCGACACCTTCCTTTGCGAGAGTCAACTCCAAGTGGTCCCAGGTTGACTTATCTAGGGCAGAGTCGACTCCTCTTTCATTTCAATCAATTCCAATCCTTCTCAAACTCTTCCAAACTCTTTCCAAAACCCAAGATTCCTCAAATTGATCATTCCTAGCTACCAATGGCACCCAAATGTAGGGGATAGGTGTTTGGAGCAATGACGACGGGAAAAAGAACAGTGAGGCGTCCGGTGCGGCAGCCTTCACCAAGTTCTTCATCTTCTTCGTCTGCATCCACACCAAGTGCGATTCCATGTCCTTCCTCGCCTCAGGTAGACACTCTTGCTGGGCATGTTATTACCATGGGGAGAAATGTTGATTTTCATTTCTTTGAAGAAGAGAGATTTTCAATTGGGTGGCAGATAAAGGAATTAGGTTGGGAGAGAGTGTGTTCTCTTGATGTACCTACGTATCCTGCTCTAGTTAAAGAGTTTTATTTCAATCTTTCAAGAGGAGATGGAGGTATAGTGAGTTTTGTTAGAGGAAAGAGGATTAACCTGACTTCTGAGATTTTGGGAAGTCTATTAGAAATTCCTGTGAATGGATCTATTGCCAACTCCCATAGTAATAGAGGTGAAGCATTATGAGAATGCTAGGCAGAGAAGTTGCTAAATTTGAAGAAGTTAGGGCAAACCAGTTGCCCCTAGAGCTAAGACTAGTGCATAACATTTGTGGTCGGATTTTATTTCCAAAGACTGGAAGATTTGAGTATGTCTCGGAGCAAGACATTGTTATCATGGATAGTGTTCTGATAGGTCAGCCAATTAATTTAGCTGGTATGATGATTTGGTACATGGCTGAGGCTGGGAACAAGAAGAGATCCACTTTGCCTTATGGCATGGTTTTGACATTAGCATTTCAAAACCAGGGTGTAATTATTTCAGACAGTGAACCCATGAAGAATTTAAGGCACACTAACTATTATAGCTTAGCCACTGTGCACCGAATGGGCTTCGTGAAAGTCAATGGAAACTGGAAGAGAAAAGGAAATCCGGAAGACAGAGCAGCTGAGATGGATACTGTGGCCCCTGGTATATCAGAGGCAGAGCCTTCGGTGAGGCATACTTCCCCAGGCCCCAGTTGTCCTGCACCCTCAGCACCTGCTTCAGCTCCTACTTCTTTTGATCAGACTTTCACTGGTTTTTCTAATGATCAGTTAGCACAATTAAAAGAACTCCTTGCTTGTCATAAAGGAGAGATGAAGATTGAACTAGACAGTAGACTTTTGAGCTTAAGGGAGATGTATTATTCCTTGGAAGATAGAGTAAGCAGAATTGAATCATCCTTTGGAACTTCTTCAGAAGCCTTGAAGACTGATCTTATGCACATTTTTTAGAAGATCAAGGACATTGGAGGAGATTCTGATACTTATTCAAAGTGCAATGCTGAATTACAAGAGAAAATTACAGTTGCATCTGCTTTTATTGACAGAAGACTAAATGATTTTATCAAAATCCAAAGTGAAGGAATGAGAAAGATCTTAGAAGAGCTCAAAAGACTTAGATTTTGATGTTATTAGCTTTTGATGTTTGATTTACATTTTGATGTACTTACTCTTTGATGTAATGAAGTATTTTGACTTTATGAATGATGTAATGAAGTATTTTAACTTTATGAATGATGTAATGAAGTTTTGAGTATTCAATGAATATCATACTTTAATTTTGATAATTGACTTGGACTTTGTTTTGAACTTTGAATTTGATTCCTATAATTGATAACAATTTAAGTCTTAATGCACCTTCTAAACCTTTTTGTTGATTACAAAAAAGGGAAGAAGAGATTCTTGTATATGCATAAAAATAATGAGAGAAGAGATTCTTGTATATGCATAAAAATAATGAGAGAAGAGATATTTATATATGCATAATCAATTAATGAAAGAAGGGTACTTATATTCATATTAAATGAAATTAATATCAAATTAATATCACATGGAATTAAGATATGCATAAAAGTTTCAATGAACTTAACACATGCACACACATAGGGGGAGCTACCACATTAAGGGGGAGCTTAACCTTAAATGCAAATATTTTAACAATTATGCATATATTCAATGTTTTTGTCATCATCAAAAAGGGGAGATTGTTGAAAAAATTATTGAGAAATTATTTATCCAATTAATTAATTTTGATGATTAACAAAAGCCATGAGTATATTCATTATGTTTCTGATAGATTTGATAAGTGTTTTAGGAATTAAGATTGGTTATTTATTCGAATGGCACTTAGAAATCATTTGTGAACCAAGTTTCAAAGGAATTTATTTAAGTTTAGAACTTGGAGCCGACACCTTAATAGTTTCGAGCCGACTCCAAAGTATATCAGAGCAGTTGTATATTTTTGACACGGTTCGGAGTCGACACCTAGAGTTTTGGAGTCGACACTTGAGGTTTTGGAGCCGACACATAGATTTCTAGAGCCGACTCTAACCTGAGTTACAGAGATTATATTTTTGGAGAAAATCTTAGAGCCGACATATCAGAATTCGGGAGCCGACTTCAGTCAGCGGGGAGTCGACACTTTGCAAAGTCAGAGCCGACTCTACGACAAATTGATTTTTGCTATTTATGGAAACACGATATGGAGCCGACACATGAAAGTTGGAGCCGACTCCACCTATCAAGGATGATTTTCAAAAGTACCAGATCAGATTCTAACATATATATTTTCTCACCTAACTCTCAACGGATACTTTTCTTTGCATAAGGAAGCATCCAAGTATAATTTTAAAGGCTAGTTTCTCACCTAATCTCGGATTAAGACTCTATAAAAGGAGGGATTCATTCGTTTGAAAAAAAAAAAGAACAGAAATAGAGGAAAAATAACAGAAAAATCAAGAGAAATCCCTAGAGAAAAAGGAAGAGAAAAATCTTTGAGTCCAAGCTTATCAATCCAAGAGAGATTCAAGAGAAATCCTAAGCCCTAAAAGTTCAAACTCGGAGGATTTTCAAAAGGGGAAAGAAGAAGAGCAAAAGCCCTATTTCCTCAAGAGCTGTGTTCAAGATTCAATGATTCAATCCTTGCTCATCCATTCAAAAGAGAAGAGAAAAAGAAGAAAAGAAGAAAAGCTCAAATTCATATCGCTTCATTCAGCTTTTCTAAATCTTGTTTTATTTACATTGATTATTTGCTCATTTGAGGAGCTTTAAAATTGTTGTAAATTCATATTTGAATTATTGTTTGCTAATTCGATCAGGGGGATTGAATTAGTTGAGGTAGTTTACCTCGGGACAAGCTAAGTTTAGCTTGGGTTGGGTTTTGTGCTGGTGAACCCATGAAAACCGGCTGGGTTCGTTGTGACCCCGTGTAAAAATAAGTTGGAGTTGTGAGCTTGTAAAACAACTCAACTATAATCAGTGGATTATAGTGTGGACCCAAGAGTTGCTTGGGAGTGGATATAGGTGTGGAATACACCGAACTACTATAAATTCTTGTGTTTGTAGTGATTGTCTCTATCTCTCTCTCTTATTGTGCTTTAATTTATTGCATCACTTCACTAGTATACTTAATCTTTGTGAAATAGGTTTTAAGTTTTTAAGTGTTAAATTTTTAAAGAACCCAATTCACCTTCCCCTCTTGGGTTTCCATCTGGGCCAACAGTAAGCCAATATAATCCCTGGCGAAGAGCCTTGTATACCAGTGGTCTATCCCCTATATGATTCCCACATATGTCCTCATGAATCTTCCTGAGGATATAATTAGCGTTCGCAGGGCTGACACATTTGAAGGAGGAATAAGAGAATAATTTTTTGTATAACTTCCCATTCAACAATATAAACTTGGGGACCCTCCACTTGAGTAGCCTGGCTTCTACAAGATCAGTGGGAAAAGTGCCATCAGTAAGATAGCGAATGTAAGCATCCATTCATATTAACTTCTGTGCGACTGGTAGAACCTCTTCCACTATATCAATACTCGGGAGCTCCAGGTGCTCAACATATGTTCTTCCTAATGTGTTATCTGTCGAAGTAGCTAGTCGTGACAAAATATCGGCTCTAGCATTTTTGTTCCTAGGGATATAACTAATAGTGAAATAAGCTAATGAGGAAGTCAGTGACTTGACCTTATTTAGATATCGAGATATAATGGGGTCTCAAGCTTCATACTCCCCAGTAATCTATTCGAAGATGAGCTGAGAGTCAGTAAAGGCCCTGAGGTGCTTTACTCCGAACTCCTGTGCGAGCTTAATTCTGGCCAATAGGGCCTCATACTCGGCTTAGTTATTTGTAGCTTTAAAGAGAAATCAGAGAGCATATTCCAATACTACGCCCTTTGGGCTTGCAAGAATAAGGCCAGCCCTGCTTCTTTAAGAATTGGAGGCACCATTAACATGAAGAATCTAGGTCTCCATCATATCCTCACCAGCGTCTGAACATATCATTGGAAAGTCCTTAGGTTGCTTTTCCGTTCAGGTGCATTCCACTAGAAGTCTGCTAGGACCTGGGACTTCAGGGTAGATTGGGATTGAAATGAAAGATCTAATTTTCCCAATTTGATTGCCCATTTAGCCAACCGAGCAAAAGTGTCAGGGTGAGCCAGAATAGTTCTAAGGGGCTGTCTGTGAGCACCATGATCGGATGGGCTTGAAAGTATGGCCTGAGACGCTGAGCGAAGATCATTAGAGCAAAAATATTTTTTTTTGTTCTAGAATACCTGACCTCCGCATTATGGAGTATTTTGTTAGTGTAGTAGATGGGCTTCTATTCTCCATCGGGGTTGAGATGTACCAAAACAGAGCTAACCGCTTTTGAAGAAGCAGCAAGATAAAGGAAGAGCTTTTCCCCTTCTTTTGTCTTTGACAGTAATGATGGTGTGGATAGAAAGTCCTTCAACTCCTCAAAGGCTTTCTGGCAGTTCTTCATTCATTCGAAGCTGTTTGCCTTACATAGAACTTTGAAGAAATGCAGGCATTTTTTTGCTGATCTTGACAAGAACCGGCTTAGAGCAGCCATTCTTCCGGTGATCCGCTGCACCTCTTTTTTATTAGTTGGCTGTTTCATATTAAGAATAGCTTATATCTTCTTCGGATTAGCCTCAATTCCTTGCTCGATCACTAGAAAGCCCATAAATTTCCTGGCAGTGACCCCAAATGCACACTTACGAGGGTTGAGCTTCATTTGATGGTGCCGGAGATTATTGAATGTTTCTTCTAAGTCAGTAACATGATTAGCAATGCAGGTGCTCTTAGTTAGCATATCATTTACATACACCTCTATGTTGCGCCCAATCTGATCTTTAAAGACCTTATTCATCAATCTCTAGTAAGTAGCCCCTACATTATTCAACCCAAAGGGTATCACCCGGTAACAGTAGATGCCCTTCTCGATGATGAAGGGGGTATTTTCTTCATCCACTGGATCCATCTTTATTTAGTTGTATCCAAAGAAGGCATCCATAGAGTTAAGGAGCTCATGGCCGGATGTGGAGTCTACCAATTGATCAATCCACGACAGTGAAAAACTATTTTTAGGACAGGCTTTAATGCGATAAGTAAAGTCGATGTAGATTCTCCAACCTTTACTGGCCTTTTGCATCATCACAACATTGGTTAACCAATCTGGGTATTGTGCTTCTCGAATATGGCCAACAGTAAGCAGCTTGTTGACCTCCTCGTCGATGGTCCTCTGCCGATCGAGGGCAAAGCTTCTCTTCTTTTGATGGACAGGTCGGTACTTTGAATCATTTTTAAGCTTGTGAGTAATTACCTCCAAAGGGATGTCGAACATGTCCGAGGCTGACTAGGCGAAGACATCTGAGTTCACCCGCAAGAAAGTAAGGAGTTGATTCTTCATCTCCAGAAAAAGAAGTCGCCGATTTGTAGTCTTCACAGGACCAGCTCCCAGCGGGTAGGATAGCAAGTGCTTGGCTCGCTCTTCCCTTCTTTCAGATTCTCTAGGATCGAGCAGCGCTAAGGCTGATGGGATCACCGCCTCCAGAGGGCCGGAGGCCATATGATAGCATAATTGCATTGGATTTTGCTCCCCATGCATCTCGCCGATTCTTCCACTAGTAGAAAATCTCATGAGCAGACGTCTAGTAGATATCACCGCATCCAAAAGGTTTAAGCTTGGCCGATCGAGTATGACGTTGTAAGCTAGGAGCACTTAAGCCACTAAAAATCTCATCAGGACAGTGCTATGACATGGCGGTAATCCTACAGTGACTAGAAGGATAATTTCACCCTCAACTTTCACTTAATATCCTATAAAACCGATGAGAGGCATTATCATCGGTTGGAGGAAATTAAGAGATAAATTCATCCAAATAAAGGCATCATAAGTAAGGATGTCCACAGAGCTCCCACTATCCATCAGAATTCTTTTTAAATGATGCTTGGCAATCATCATAGAGATGATAATGCTATCATCATTCAGATTGTCCCCCTCCCTGTTAATTCCCTTTCAGAAAAGGGGATTACATTTTCTATTCCCTCCTCACCCCTCAATCTTTTAGAATGTGCAACTGCCCCTAGGAAAACATGCCTACAGTTCTCTTCGTCAGAGCATTATCAACATTGGCCTGAGCAGGCAGAGGTCCCATTAGAGCCAGGACGATCGAAGATCCTCTCTTCTGGATAAATTTTTCGAGGTAGCCCTGCTGAATGAGCTTCTCAATGGCACACTTCAGATTACAACAATCTTCAATATCATAGCCATAGTCTCTATGAAAGTGGCAATAACGACTCCGATTGTGAGTGACGTTCGTCCTCAGTAGGGGAGGACACCAGAGATAAGGCTCGCTTCTGATCTCCATAAGGATATGAGACCCGGGGGTGAAGAGAGGTGTGAAGTTCTGTTCTTTGGGGCTAAAATTTTAGCATCGATTATGGACCCTCTTTCAGTGTTCCTCCGAGTAAAATCAGCTTCATCGGCACGAATATATTTCTGTGCACAACTTAGAAGCTCAGCATAAGAATTGGAAGGTCTTTTGTCTAAAGAATATGTGAAGCATGAGGGACAGAGTCCTCGCTTCAGGACCAGAGTGGCCACAGCATCGTCGAGGTGATAGACCTCAAGGATTGCCGTCTTGAACCAGGCCACAAAATTCTTCAAAAGTTCTCTTTTCTTCTGTTGAACAAAGAACAAACTATCTACTACCCGAGGGATCTTTCAACATGCATCGAAATGGGCTAAGAAAGTTTTTTCCAACTGTCGAAAGGAATCGATGCTGCGCGGGAGTAGATGAGAATATCAATCATACACAGCCTTCCGGAGGGGAGTGGAGAAAGCAATACATAGGAGGGCATCAATCGTCCCCTGAATATGCATGAGAGCTTTATAACTCTCCAGGTGGTCAAGTGATCCGTGGTGCCATTGTAAGGATCCAGCTGGGGAAGATGGAACCTATAAAAAATAGGCTCCTCCATAATTCATCGAGTGAGGGGTGGATGGGTATCATAATCCATCCCTGGTTGGTTATTGAGCTTCTGGCTGAGCACTTCCAACCGCCGATCTTACTCCTCTAAGCGCCTTTCCATCTAGCGATTGAGGTCCTCGCTCATTAATTCAGAAGATGAGGAGGGGGAGCGATGCACCGGTGGTGGCATACCCGCCTGGGCTCCTTCCCCCATCGATGTTTGGAGGAGGGGCTACTCGAGCGACGGATAAGAGATCGCGATCTCTTGGAGGTTTTTTGGTGGTGGTGCCTGGATGGAGCATGACAGTGATGATCCTTCTCTGAAGAAGGTCTTCTGTAGGTGGATTGTTGACTGCTCGGGATGGCTATTACAAGCAGTATGGGATGCCCGGGTAGCTATCGAACAACCGCCGGTTGTTGCCCTTGAAACTCACGGACTGCCCCAACAAAAGCTTGGACTTACTGGGTAAGAGTGGCCAGTTGTTCATATAGAGTAGACAAAACTGATGGCAAGAAAAGAGCAGGAGAGTTAGCCTCCGGTTGCTTAGCATGATAGGAATGCCCCCCAGTGTAATTGGCAGAAGCCTCCTAAATATGTGTCACCACTATTGTTGTTCAAGAGAGGGCGAGCTTGTAGCTTAGAGTTTCAGAGCTATCCTTCTATGCCCTCTCTATCTGGCGCGCCAATCTGATGATGCCAGATCACCTTGAGCTGACGTCCTTAAGCATCAATGGACGTGTCATGAGTTTGCTGAAGAAGCTTCACCTCGGCGCCAAGATCTGCAAGAAGTCCCGAGGATCGGATATTCTGATGGGGATCCTTCGACGCTCAAGTTAGTGATTAGAATCATAGTCGTGAGCTTGAAGAAGCTCAAGAGAGAGAGAGTTAGAGATGAAGAAAGATGCTTGTTTGAGTGCTTAAGTGTTCATACCTCGGTCAGGGTTCCCTCTTACCTATTTTATTGATACTTGGGGTCTATGTTACTTGCTTCGAAAGCTTTGGAATCTCATGATGAACCACTACTTTGTGAATGGAATGTCAGAATTAGTGGGATTCATTCCATCTAAACTGAGTGATTGGTATTTCGTAGCAAATGATTACCTTTTGGGGTTCATCTAGCCAGAGTCATTAAAGCTTCATGATGGATGATGACTTTTTAGGCTTATCTAATCAGAGTCATTAATGCTTCATGATGGATTATGACTTCTTAAGCTTATGCCAGAACCGATGAAGTTTGTCTTATTAGACATATTATGAATCAGAGATGATTAGTGGGCCTTGCCTTGTTAGAAGTGAAGGATTGCTTAGGGCCGCCTAGGAGCCGAGGCCGCTTAGGAGCCAGGGCCGCCTTGGGCCGCTTATGAGTTGGGGCCGCTTAGGAGTTGGAGCCACCTTGGGGCCGCTTATGAGTTGGGACTGCCTTGAAGCCGCTTATGAACTGGAGCCGCCTTGAGGCCGCTTATGAGTTGGGTCCACCTTGGAGCGGAGGCCGTCTAGGAGTCAGTGCTGCCTTGGGGCCGCTTATGAATTGGGGCCATCTTGGGCCGCTTATGAACTGGAACCGTCTAGGAGCCAGGGCTGCATTGAGGCCGCTTATGAGCCAGGGCCGTCTTGGGGATGTTGGTATCCAAACGGCTTTCATCGTTGGATAATTTTGATCGTTAACTTACATATATGGCTTTTACCAGCCATATCAGGTATCATTATATTTAAAAGTTAAGTGGATATGACTGAGAAGTGGGAAGTCTAAATCTTAGGCTAAAATTCAGTTTAAGACAGATTTTGATCAAATAGAATATAACGATATATAAAATTATAAATTACCTATTAACCTAAAAATTTAGAGTTTCTAAAATAAAATAAATTTGTTATTTTTAAAATATAATAAAATTTTATTTATTGCATCTAATAATTGATAGAGATATAGACTAAAAGATATGCTTTATATTATGTCTTTATATTTTAATGAGAATTTATTTTGAGCAATGTATGCTATTTACTATATATGTGCATGTGTCTAATATTTACAAAGAGTATTTGATCTAGTGTGTAGAGTACGGCTTACACACAGAAGACTAGATCATCAGTTCTTTTGGAATACAAGTTTATTGTTCACAGTTTTAGATGGAATTGGATACACCATCAGTAGAACTGTAGCACAAATTTTTAGTAGGTCTGTCTTGACTATGAGGAATGGTTTATTCTAACTATTTATGCTAGTACACTTTGTGTGTATTGAACAGGACCCAGTTGAGTTAATTATTTTATATTGACTTTATAAAATAATTTAAAACTCATGAATATTATGATTACTTATGCTCTTAATCCGAATTCTATTTCTAGATACGTGTATGTAGTGATTATTGCTTTGATTACACATAGAGTGAGATTCTATATGAGTCAATAAACTCAGTGGATTGGGCAATAACATTATATATATAGTGAATATTAATAGTTGAAGGAAACCACGTCCTGTTAAATTGGATTGATGATATCCCCTTGAGAAAGCTTATAAGTTTTGATTGTATCAAATCTTGCAAGTGGATTTTGAATCCGATACATCAAATAAGTTAAGTGGATAAGTCTCAAGGATAATAAAAGCTAATTAAATTATATTGTCAGTAATTAAATTTAATTAGTGGATATCTGTAATCTTAACGTGGGAAGATAATAAGTATTTAATATTAAAGGCTCGAAAATATAAATTTGGATATGATTAGGAGTACAATTATAATTCTTTAGTGGAATGAATTGTAATTTACGTAATTGAATCCTAACCCGGGGTAGGATTGGGAGATTTAATTACGTGGGAAGTCCTTTTCATATTTGCCTATTGGTCCTGTTGTAGCCCTATAAATACCCTCTCAGTTGGTTGCTAGGGTTAAGGTTTTAAGAACATTTTTAGAGAAAGAAAAACAAGAAACCCTAGGTCGGCCAAGAGATCCCACCATCTTGTGAGAGAAGAAGGTATTTTCGGGAATACGGCGGAAGGCTAAAAGGTTGAGGTCGAGCAATCGAATCAAAGTGTTCCAAAGTTCAAATCTGAAGGTATGATCTTGTACTCATAGATTAGAACGGTAAAAGTTTTTTTGTATTACTCATATACGCTATAGCCGTGATCTTGGGGGTATTCCGCGTTCCCCAACAGTGGTATCAGAGCCACGGCTGATACTGTATATGAATAATATGGCCATGTTCTCCATTAATCGGAATATGCATGCGTGGATAGATCGTGCTTGCTGCTAACGTTGTTTTGCAGGTTTCTATCCTGTTATTATGGTCACATGAATGTATGTGTTTTGATTTAATATTGCTTAGATCTGTTTTGTGAACTCCGGTTTAAGGAGGCGTAGGATCATTGTAATATTTCATAGCATGTATGCTCCGGTTTTTTGAGAGCTTTGTGATTGTAAATACGTAGCATGTGAACTCCTATATGGAGGCATAGGATTTTTGTAATCTGGTGCGGCTCTGATGGAGGAAGAAGACCTGCTGCACGTTGCAGATATGATTCTAAGGAGAATCGGTTGCAGGATAGGATTCTAAGGAGAATCCGTTGCAAGATATGATCAAAAAGTAGATAGGATTCTAAGGAGAATCCATTGCAGGATATGATCAAAAAGTAGATAGGATTCTAAGGAGAATCTGTTGCAGGAAAGGATTCTGAAGGAAAATCCGAAGGAATCGAAATCGGAAGAGCAAATTCTGAAGGAAAATCCGAAGGGAAAATTCGAAGGTCGATCCCCGCTGGGGGCCAGCCCCCAGACCCCCGTATGCGAAGCGGCAAATCGTCGAGCAAAGTAGCAATCATGGTGCAACGGGATCTTCATCTGCATGGAGAATTTTGACCATAATAACAGGGATTTTATTTATCTTGTTTATATTGGTTATGTTGCATACTTGATTGTTTATCCTTTTGTTCTTATGTCTATAACTAGGAGAACATGGTTAATTGGATAATCACTTGCTGTTTTGTGTTTTAAACTAGATAATCAAACACACTAGTTTTAATAACCCTCAAAATATTGTTTAAATAACTAAGTGGGAGAGGGAATTAATCACATTTAAATCCCATGGTCCCATCACTTGTTTATTGGTGAGGTAGTTAATTTCACGTGTTAGCATTAGTGCTTTCCTCCCCATAGGATGAAATTGATTGCCAGCTCACCAAGAATAATCCCTAGTAGTTGTTAATGTTGGATTACCTCTCCATCTGAGGGATCCACCATGGGACAATGGATCTAGCATTGAGTGATGGTATACACTTAGGTATAAATATTGGTATCCTCCCCATCGGAGTCACTACAAATATTTATATGACCAAAGTTAGCCAGCTAATTAATTTTACTTGGTATGTTACCTTTTACCTAGATAGTAAAATTAATAGGTTTTATCTGTCTAGATAAATGATGAGTAGTAGACGTCCTCCCATCGAGGCATACTATTCAAAATGTACTAGGCTGCTGGCAAATTCTTTTATTTTGTAGTGGTTGAGGGGCCCTACTTATAATTTTGAATTTAAAGTTTATTGCTCATTATATCTTATTTGATGTATGAATGATTCTCAGGATTAAAATGTCTTCTTTCAATCCACTTGCTGTGATACTCAAAGAAAACAAATTGACTGGTCCTAATTACATTGATTGGAAAAGAAACCTGGATATAGTGTTAACTGCAGAAGGGTACAAGTATGTGCTCACTCAGGTCTGTCCCGCAGAGCCCGGTGAAGGGGCTTCAGATGAGGAGTCCCAAGCTTACCGTAAGTGGGTTAAGGCTGATGAGATGGCGCGGTGTTACATATTGGCATCTATGTCAAATGTTCTGCAACATCAGCATCAATCTATGCCCTCTGCCTATGACATGATGTTCAACCTCAAAGAAATGTTTGGGGATCAGAGTCGTGCAGCTAGGCAGACTGCGATGAAAGAACTGATGAACACTAATATGGCTGAAGGAACTCCTGTCAGGGATCATGTTCTAAAGATGATTAGTCTTCTGAATGAACTGGAGATCCTTGGAGCGGAGATGGATGGGGAAACCCAGGTTGATATCATTCTCCAGTCCCTACCTGATTCTTTTAAGCAGTTCTGCCTAAATTACACCATGAACAAAATGAATTTTTCACTGGCAGAGCTACTTAAAGAACTTCAGGTAGCAGAGAGTTTCATTAAGAAGCCTGCAGTTGCTATGGTTACTGAAAAAGGTTCTTCTTCGAAGTCTCATGCTAAGAAGAAGAAAAAGGTTCAGAAAAAGAAACAGCATCAGGCCCCACAGCCCAATGGGGAAATAAAAAAGAAGGGAAAGTGCTTCGTCTGCAAGCAGCCAGGTCACTGGAAGCAGCAATGTCCAGTTTGGCTTGCCAGGAAACAGGCTAGAGGTATATCTCATTCACTTGTAGTTGAAACTTGTTTAGTGCTGTTATCTACCAGTGGCTGGTGTGTAGATACGGGAGCCACTAATCATGTTTGCAATTCTTTGCAGGGGTTCCAGCAGACCCGGCAGCTAAGTGATGGAGAGATTTACATATTTCTGGGAGATGGCACGAGAGTGTCAGTAGTTGCAGTGGGAGATTTTAGCTTTTCTTTTAGTAGAAATAGAATTTTAATATTAAAGGACTGTTTTTTGTACCTTCAATTAGAAGGAATTTAATTTCAGTTTCTAAGTTGGTTGATGATGGATATTCAGTTTATTTTAATGACTCCGTTGTTATTAAGAAAAATAAACATTTTATCTGTTCTGGTACATTGGTGGATGGTCTTTATATTATTAATCCTGTTTCTCCTACTGTGCAACTAAATGAAGTGAATAACATAATAGACCATGTAAGAGAAAACATCCTTCTGAAATGAATCAAACTTATCTTTGGCACTTGCGCCTAGGTCATATAAATCTAAGACGGATTTCTAGACTGGTTCAAGATGGACCATTAGGTTCATTGGAAGTAGAGGCACTACCGGTCTGTGAATCTTGCTTAGAAGGAAAAATGACCAAGCGGCCATTCTCGGCCAAAGGCAATAGAGCTAAGGAGATATTAGAATTGGTTCACTCTGATTTGTGTGGCCCAATGAACATCCAAGCTAGAGGTGGTTTTGAGTACTTTGTCACTTTTATTGATGATTACTCAAGATATGGGTATATTTATCTGATGCGCCGTAAGTCTGAATGCTTTGAAAAATTTAAAATTTTTAAGGCAGAAACGGAGAACCGTCATGGTAAAAATATCAAGACACTACGATCCGATCGTGGTGGCGAGTACCTCTTAGGGAGTTCACAGATTACTTATTAGATGCTGGGATTGAATCCCAGTTGTCTGCACCTAGTACGCCACAGCAGAATGGTGTAGCTGAAAGAAGGAATAGGACTCTTATGGATATGGTTAGATCTATGATGAGTTATTCAGACTTACCTATTTCGTTTTGGGGATATGCATTAGAGACAGCTGCATATATTCTTAACTTGGTACCATCTAAGTCAGTACCTAAGACACCCACAGAACTGTGGACTGGGCGCAAGCCTAGTCTAAGACATGTTCGGGTTTGGGGTTGTCCAGCACATGTACTAAAAGGTAAACCAGATAAGTTGGAATCAAGGACAGATGTATGCTTCTTTGTTGGATATCCTAAAGGAACAAAAGGTGGTTTATTTTATTGTCCTAAGGATCAGAAGGTCATTGTTAGCACCAATGCCCGATTCTTGGAGGAGGACTATATTATAGACCACAAACCCAGAAGTAAAATTGCTCTAGAAGAGTTGAGAGGCGATAAAACTAGACTGGCTCCTTTAATACCAATAGTACAAGCAGAAACACCACAAGAAAGTAGGTTCCCAAACTTCCCAATAACTATTCGTAGTGGGAGAAGTATAGTAACACGAACTGACCCTGAACTGATACAAAAGGATACCATTAATGCACCAGTTTCAGAACCAGTGCAGGTTGATGGAGCACAAGGATCAGAGTCAGATCGTATTACTACAAGCACATACAATCAGGTTGTGCCTCGTCGTAGTGGGAGGGTTGTAAATACACCTAAACGGTATATTCCTTGGAGAGTCATATGACAGAATCTCTGATGAACTGGATACTGAACCCAGTAGCTACAATGAAGCATTACAGGATAAAGATGCAACTCTTTGGCAAAATGCTATGAAATCAGAGATAGAGTCTATGCACTTTAATCAGGTCTGGGATCTTGTAGAACCACCCGAGGGAGTAAAACCCATCGGATGCAAGTGGATCTATAAGAAGAAGAGAGGAGCAGACGGGAAGGTGGAAACCTTCAAGGCTAGGCTAGTTGCAAAAGGTTTTACTCAGAAAGAAGGGATCGACTATGAGGAAACCTTTTCACCAGTAGCTATGCTTAAGTCTATCCGGATTCTCTTATCCATTGCAGCTCATTTCGATTACGAAGTTTGGCAAATGGATGTCAAGACAGCTTTCCTTAATGGAAATCTTGACGAGTGCATTTACATGATGCAACCAGACGGTTTTATAGTAAAAGGCCAGGAGCACTTGGTGTGCAAGCTTAAGAGGTCCATTTATGGACTTAAGCAGGCATCTAGATCTTGGAATACTCGTTTTGATCAAGCTATTAAATCTTATGGTTTTGATCAAAGTCCTGACGAGTCATGTGTGTACAAGAAGCGTGATGGAAAAACTTTGGTGTTTCTGGTGCTATATGTGGATGACATCTTACTTATTGGAAACGATATGGGAGTGTTATCTTCGGTCAAGGTATGGTTATCTGGACAATTTGATATGAAGGACTTGGGAGAAGCAAGTCACATCCTAGGGATCAAGCTTTTGCGAGATCGCAAGCAAAGGATGATATGCTTATCTCAAGCCACTTATATCGATAAAATTCTCACCCGTTTTGGTATGCATAATTCCAAGAAAGGATTTCTTCCTTTCAGGCATGGAATTTCTCTATCTAAGGATCAGTGTCCTAAGACACCTGAAGAGATAGAAAGTATGAAGGCAGTTCCTTATGCTTCTGCAGTAGGAAGCCTAATGTATGCTATGCTATGTACTAGACCTGATATCTGTTTTGCCGTAGGCATGGTTAGCAGATTTCAGTCTAACCCTGGGCGAGAACATTGGACTGCAGTAAAACATATAATTAAGTACCTGAAAAGGACTAAAGATTATATGTTAGTTTACCAAGCAGATAGTCTTGTGCCTATAGGATATACAGATTCGGACTTCCAATCAGATAATGAATCTAGGAAATCAACCTCGGGATATGTGTTCACTTTGGGTGGTGGAGCAATTAGCTGGAGGAGTGTGAAGCAGACTTGTGTTGCTGACTCTACCATGGAAGCTGAGTATGTGGCTGCATCTGAGGCTGCAAAAGAGGCTGTTTGGCTAAGAAACTTTCTTTTGGATCTTAGTGTGATACCTTCAGTGCAATTACCTATTACACTTTATTGTGATAATAGTGGGGCAGTTGCTAATTCGAAGGAACCCAGGACCCATAAGAAATCTAAACACATTGAGCGTAAGTATCACCTGATACGTGACATCGTGCAAAGAGGTGACGTGCTGGTGACCAAGGTTACATCTGAGGACAACCTGGCAGACCCTTTTACAAAGAGTTTAACTTCAAAGTTTTTGATAGACATGTAGAGGGCATGGGAGTTAGATGTGTACAAGCATTGCTTTGAGTCTAAGTGGGAGATTGATAGAGATATAGACTAAAAGATATGCTTTATGTTATGTCTTTACATTTTAATGAGAATTCATTTTGAGCAATGTGTGCCATTTACTATATATGTGCATGTGTCTAGTATTTACAAAGAGTATTTGATCTAGTGTGTAGAGTACGGCTTACACAGAAGACTAGATCATCGGTTCTTTTGGAATACAAGTTTATTGTTCACAGTTTTAGATGGAATTGGACACACCATCAGTAGAACTGTAGCACAAATTTTTAGTAGGTCTGTCTTGACTACGGGGAATGGTTTATTCTAACTATTTGTGCTAGTACACTTTGTGTGTATTGAACAGGACCCAGTTGAGTTAATTATTTTATACTGACTTTATAAAATAATTTAAAACTCATGAATATTATGATTACTTATGCTCTTAATCGAATTCTATTTCTAGACACGTGTATGTAGTGATTATTGCTTTGATTACACATAGAGTGAGATTCTATATGAGTCAATAAACTCAGTGGGTTGGGCAATAACATTATATATATGGTGAATATTAATAGTTGAAGGAATCCACGTCCTGTTAATTTGGATTGATGATATCCCCTTGAGAAAGCTTATAAGTTTTGATTGTATCAAATCTTGCAAGTGGATTTTGAATCCGATACATCAAATAAGTTAAGTGGATAAGTCTCAAGGATAATAAAAGCCAATTAAATTATATTCAGTAATTAAATTTAATTGGTGGATATCTGTAATCTTAACGTGGGGAGATAATAAGTATTTAATATTAAGGCTCGAAAATATAAATTCGAATATGATTAGGAGTACAATTATAATTCTTTAGTGGAATGAATTGTAATTTACGTAATTGAATCCTAACCCGGGATAGGATTGGAGATTTAATTACGTGGGAAGTCCTTTTCATATTTGCCTATTGGTCCCTGTTGTAGCCCTATAAATACCCTCTTGGTTGCTTGGGTTAACGTTTTTGAGAGAAAAGAAAAACAAGAAACCCTAGGTCGGCCGAGAGATCCCACCATCTTGTGAGAGAAGAAGGTATTTTCGGGAATACGGCGGAAGGCTAAAAGGTTGAGGTCGAGCAATCGAATCAAAGTGTTCCAAAGTTCAAATCTGAAGGTATGATCTTGTACTCATAGATTAGAACGGTAAAATTTTTTTTTTGTATTACTCATATACACTATAGCTGTAATCTTGGAAGTATTCCGCGTTCCTTAACAATAATATCATGATAATATTGATCGACTACATATTAGATCTTGTAAGCAATATTGATAGCATGATAGCATGTGCTTTTAGTATTAGTCATCGCTTGCATGTGTTTTTAGCATTAGTTAATACTTGATATAGTTGATGTTAAAATTCTAGACTAGCTTAGATTCAAGTTCAGTTAGTTAAGTCCATTGATAAGTCAAAAACAATGATAATTATATCATACAAATATTTGCAAATTTAAAAATTAATTTATGCTTTTAAAAGAATGAATTTTTAAATTTAACTTTTTTTTATAAATTTTAAGAAAGAGTGTATATATATTGCGTATTCTTTGCCTGTTTTATGATTTTTTGAAAAAAAAAACTCTTTAACGTCCAATCCTTGGGCTGAACTTCGCAATTCGTTATTATTATTTTTTTCCGATGCAATACTTAGACAGCATTTATAAAATTTCTAATTACCGAGCAATCAAAATCACTTCTAACCACAAAAAAAAAAAAGGTTAATTGTAAAACGATATTTATCCATCCCATCACCTGAAGAAAAATCTCCCTCAAGCTACAATCATTGTCAAAAGAATCTCATCATAATTTAGCCCAAAGAACTTGTCATCCACAACTTTCCTGTCGCTTGATTAGATCAGGTCATGGAATATTTTTCACTAATTGGATTCGTCAAGCATACTTTATCCTCCACTTTCTACAAGACTCATCATTAGATCAATATAAATATAAACAAGGACCACCCATTTGGAATGGACGCCATTCTCCAGATGTGAACGCCCACCCAAGGCGACAAGGGTCCCCCAAGACCTCGTTACCTCATCCACTCAACCCATCTATCTAAATTCCAACGACGGTGACTGGAATAAACAATAAACAACTCGAACACTGCCGCTCAATTCAACGTTTCCACGCCTAAAACAGCAGAATCCCTCAGCAATTAAATCATCCATCCATATCCTACAAGACAACCAAAGTTTGGTGGCCTACCCAAATAAGGTGCCAATAAGCCAAATAAGGTGCCAATAAGCACTCCAAGCTCCAAAGACTATTATTAAACCACAGGTAGCTTTGAGCCCGCACGGTCGGCTCATAAACCTAAAACATCTAAAAACCCTTTATAAGAAAAAAAACCCAAACATCCTTCTCAGGACAAAAAAAAAAAAAAACTTTTAAACTGGAAAAAAAAAAGTTTCCACATATTTTTACATTAAACGTCGTCGGCGTTGCCGTCGCGGTCAAGTCCACGTTCCCAACCCACCGCCATCCACCCTCACTCCGTCGCAGCGGTAGCCACCGGCGGCGCTGGCTTGCCGTTGCCCATCGAGAACACTTCAGCGATCCTCTCCATGGGGACGAGCGGCATGAACTGCGCCACCGCGTACCCCCGCTTCGCCACGGAAGCCACCGCCCCGTTGTACTTCTCCGAACCGTACGCCGCCATGGGAACCACGATCTGCGCCACATGTGGGAACAGCGGGAGATGGTTCAATGACCGCCACGCCGCCACCGCGTACTTCTCCGCCACAGGCTCGTACTTCTGGTACAGCTCATTGGCCGCCGGCTCGTACCGCTTGCGCGCCGCCCTCGCCATCTCGGCCGCCGTCGCCACCACGCCAGACCGCTGGACCTCGCCGGCGACGGACCGCGCCACCTCGGGCGCCTTCTGGGCCGCCGTGTACGCCTGGGCCGACGCCGTCTTCAACCGCGACGGCACATGCCGTTCCAACTCCCGCACTGCGCCGTCCACCTGTCATGAATTCTTACAGTATGTGCCGTTATCCCAAGCCGGATTGGGAAGCGCACGTCTTCCCTAACGCCTAAATGGCGTAGCATAGCAACGGTTCATCTAACGTGCGCCGAAGTCCTGTGATTTAACCGTCCAGGTGTGTCTGGGCGCCGCCTGGGACATCGGCAGGCTCACGTGCGCCGGCGGATCGGGGCGGGACCACGCTAACAAGCGCCACCAGGGATCCGAGCCGACGGGCGATCGCCGCGAATCGGCGGACTCCGGCCACCGGAAGATACCAGGCGGCTTACAATAGGAATCCAAAAGAAACAGACATAGCTATAGCTTACGCAAAGAAACGGTAAGAGGATGCAGTACATTTACTGACCTTACGATCGACGAATTTAAGGAGCTCGAGGGGGATGTCGTGAAGCTTATCGTAAACAGGGCCGATGACGGTCTTGACGGTGCCCTCGACGGTCTGGACGCCGGGCTTCAGTGGGCCCGAGTTCTCCTTGGCGAAGTCGTAGAGGCTCGCCAAGCACAGCACCGCCTGCATCGCCGCCACGTGCACGAACTCCAGGTACTTGAGCTTCGGCCCTCCCCGTTCCCGGCTCTGCATCGCAAAACCAACCATCAAAACCCTAACTCCACCCCCCACCAAGACGATCCAAAGCTCGATTTCTTGGAAGAAATCGGGCCAAAGTCCCAAAGATTAGAGGATCTTGAGAGATCAGGGAGGAACTCCTTACGATTTCATCGGATTGGGGGTTGGATTCGGCCATCTCCGAGCGATTCGACCGATCTGGAACCAAACCCTAGCGAGAGCGAGCAGCGAGGCAGGAATCTAACGGAACCCTGGAAAATAGAGAGGTCGGTTGGAGGTTAGAGGGCCGCTTGCCGAGAGGCTCTCCCTCTTATAGACGACACCCTCTCCTGACCGTTCGATCTACATCCCATCGGGCGGCTGTAGTCGAACTCGAAACGCTTTGGCGAGGCGCTTCGGGAAGCTTGACTTGACCCGATTTCGGGACCGTCCTACGTGGCGTAGTTTCTGGCATCGAAGTACGCGTGAGCCTAAGGGACGGGCACGGAATCGGAGTCGCGTTCGAAGGATCTCGATTGGCGGGTGGTCCCCGCCTGCGAAGATGAGACACGTGGCGAGGCTAGGACGGAGCACCAGGGACAGCACGCTGATTTATGTCCCCCCACGTCATTGTCGATCGGACGGTGGTCCCTGGGTGGGAGCGAAACCGTGGGCAACGATGGAAGTTTCAAGAATGCTTACACGAATAATCTTAAAAAATCAACAATTCCATTTTACTCCTCCACCGTAAACTTGGGGCAGAGAAACTAAAACCAGCTTAATTTTTTAGGGCACATTTATTTATATATAAGAGCCACTGTCCAAACCATATAAATCATCGAACACTAAATTTATCTTAAATTATGTTAAATTATTGAAAAAACATGGGTTTATTTATCAAAATAAAAATAAAAAGATGATCGTAATATCTAACAAAATTTAGCATGATAATGTTAAATTTTTTTTTTTTAAAAAAAGTTTATTTGATTCTTTAAGATGAAATTTTGTTGAGAGTAAAGATATCATATTTAATGATTTTTTTTTTTTTGGTTTCTTCTCATTAGCATGGCTATATATTGCTCCCATTGATATATTTGTTGGATGCGCATGAATCGTTTCATTTAAAAAGTCATTCTCTATCAATCAATAACGGGTTACCTTCTTATCCTAAGGTGAATCATAGCATATTAGGTGAGCTAATAATTTAATCAATGAGGTGCGAAGTTCGATATCGCGGGATATGGGAATCAGGCACCTTGGCTAGATTTTCTTTCAAGTCATGGTATAGTATTTGAGCTTAACTTTTTGATTAACATATTGGATAAAGTCATGTCAAGTCGGGACAAGCAAGACTAAAACCCACACTATTGCTCTCATGTTTATATTTAAATGCGTAAAAAAAGAAAAAAAAACTTCGTTCATTATATATTAAAGGAAAAATCAAGTGAATTTTGGAAAAACAAATCCAATTCATAATTAGTTTTGTAATAATTTTTTTTAACGGTCCGATCCATATTAATTTGGCCTCCATTGCACCAAATTATTTCTACATAGATAACTAATAAGGTTTTTCCTCGATATGATATCTAAAGCACGGATGGTGTTTAAAAACCATGGCCAACTCGATGCTCGATGCCGCCGTTGAGAGGGTTGCAAGAGATCCCGTGGGCGAGGTTGGCATAAAAGATGACGATGGATAAAAAGGTGGTGGGGTTTGAAGGCTGTTGTGGCTGATCAAGCCAAATGAACTATAAGATGAAGAGATCATAAACTCAATGTCACATGATTTGGCGCATTCTAATCCTTTAGCATTGGGCCCATCCCGGCCTCTGGCCCATCTCAACCTTGCGTCGGCTACAACCCATTTCGGTCTCAGCGTCGGCCTCGGCATCGGCCGTAGCCCATCTTGGTCTTGGTGTCGGCCTCTGCATCGGCCACGGCCCATTTCGGCCTCGGCGTCGGCCTCGACATCGGCCGCGGCCCATCTTGGTCCTGGTGTCGGCCTCTGCGTCGGCCATGGCCCATTTCGGCCTCGGCGTCGGGCCCCGGCATCGGCGTCGGGCCTCAGCGTCGGGCTCCGGCGTCGGCCTCGATGTCGGGCCTCGGCGTTGGCCTCAGTGTCGGCCTCGGCATCGAACTCGTGACGGCCATCCTCGGCCAAGCTTCATGGCCCACTTCCCCCGAGAATGGTGGATTACTTGCCACGAGCATGCCCGGCGACATGTGCGATGAACGTGCCTCCCCTTGACGCCACTAACGATGGGTTCGGCCACGTCCAGCCCCATTACCCATCCTTTGCGGCACGTCGAAGACAAAAACCAACAACCATCCAAAAAGGATTCGAATGTTACAAACGAAGAGTAAGAGGGATCCCCTGAATAGGTATATAAAGCCCTCAGCCCTCGAGGTAGGGGATTCAAGCTCTACTTGATCATTAAAAAATCCATGTTCTCCAAATCACTAACTTGGGCGTCGGAGGGTCCCCCGTCGGAACCACCGGCCCGGGGCTTTTCTTGCAGATTCCCGATTGAAGGAGACGGCCCCTTCATCCCCTCGAGGGCCTGCGAGGCTTTCCGCTCACCGGACGCTCGTCAAAAGTGATTTGGTGGCAACAGATTGGCGCACCAGGAAGGGGGAGTGAAGCGCGTAGGGAAGAAAGTAATAGACGCGAACCAGTAAGCTCCCCATTTACAACCCCCCACTCCTCCTAACCAGAGGGAGAAATAGTGGTAACTCGTGCTCAAGAAGCTTCCACCAGCCTGGCTGGGGGGCAGCAGGTAAGGTCCGAGCAGCCGGAGGCTCTCCCGCTGGTTCATCCCTCACCACCACACCAAGGTGATAGGGTCACCGCCCTCGCCCAGGAGGTGTGGTCCCTTGCAGCGGTGATCCGCGAACTCCAGCAACAATCGGCGGCTGCTCAACCTCTATCGCCACCCCAGTCTTTGGGAGAAGTGGCGGCACAACCCAGTCAACAGTCCATCCAGGGGCGACACCCCGACGAGAGGCTCGCCGACGCCGGGACGCCCAACCCCAGTCTTTGGGAGAGGTGGCGGCACAGCCCAGCCAACAGTATGCTCGTGGGCGACACCCATGGTAGGAGGCTCACCGCCGACGGGGCGCCCCTGTAGGGAGGAAACGATCCAGCAGTCCCTCTCCCCGATGGTTTCGGGACAAGGCCCCCGGGAAGGGTGTAGCCCGTCGACACTATCCCTCTCCCCGTTCTCTTTCTACTTCATCAGGGGAAGAGTCCACTGGCAAGAGGATCCACCTCCGCGCAGAGAAGCGGCTAGAGGAACGCTACCGGCGCTTGGAGGAGCTCAGCCGACGACTGACCAGTCAATCGAAGGTGAAGTACGATAGCCGCCCTCCTTTGACTAGGCGATCATGGAAGAACCCGTCCCTTCCCGATTCCGCCTTCCTCAGCTAGATCCCTATGACGGCACTGCCGATCCCTTGGACCATCTGAAAAGTTATAAGGTGCACATGCAAGTCCAGGGGGTGTCGGATGCTCTTTTGTGTATGGCCTTCCCAGCCACTCTATGGAAGGCTGCGAGGGCTTGGTACTCCCGTTTACCTCCTCGCAGTATCAGTTCATTTCGACAGTTGGAGAAAGCTTTTCTCGCCCACTTTGATGCGAGCCGACGGATCCCTTGGGTGGCCGACAACCTCTTTACCATCCGACAGAAGAGTGGAGAGACAATTTGGGACTTTATCGCCCGCTTCAAAGAGGCGACAATGGAGGTTTACCATCTCGATGACTCGGTGGCCACTTTGGCCTTGAAACGTGGGCTCCATCCTTCCCGCTTCATGTACTCATTGGAAAAGAAGCCCCCGAGTTCGTATGCTGAATTGCTGAGTCGAGCTCAGAAATACATCCGCGCTGATGAGGCCGACTCCTCTCGGTGGGAAACTGATGAGGGTCCCAACAAAAAGCGAGCCCGGTCAGAGTCTGGTGGGCCTCATGCAAAGAAGCCCGAGCCGCCTCATCGGTCAGATAATCGGCCACGAACTTTCACCCCTGCAGGTGAGCATTACACCCCTCTATTAGCCCCGATTTCTCGCATTCTTATGAAATCAAGGGCAAATCCTATTCAAGTGCCCCTCACCCTTGAAGCATGAGTTCCCTGCAACAAAAATCTGTATTGCCATTTCCACCGAGATCACGGCTACGATACGGAAGACTGCCGACAGCTAAAGAAGGCCATAGAGGAGCTCATCCAGCAAGGCCATCTCGATCAGTTTGTCCAAAGAGGGAATCCAACAGCACCGGGCCCTTCGGCACCACTAGCCCAGTAAGCCAATATTGACAACACCCCGATCGAGAAGACCGTGGCGATGATCTCCTGGAGCGGGTGGCGCTTCAAAAAGACCTCGAGGGGGTGAGAGAGATAGTCCTGTAATCCCTTTTTTCGAAAAGAACTTAGAGGGATAAATAACCCAAATGATAAAAGTGTCGTCGTGTCTATGACTATAGCTAAACATCCTGTAAAAAGAATATTAGTTGATAGTGGAAGCTCAGCTGATATTTTGACGTATGATGCATTTGTTTGTATGAACTTGCTTTTGGACTCCCTTTGGCCAATGATGATGCCTCTTGTGGGCTTCACCAGAGACTCGGTAAAGGTTGAGGGAGAAATTACCCTTCCCGTCATGGCCGAGACTTCACCCCGCCAGAGCACGATCTTCATGAAGTTCCTGATGGTAAGAGTTCCTCTGGCATACAATGCCATTCTCGGGAGGCCAGGCCTGAATCTGTTGGATGTCATTATCTCGACGAAGAGGTTACTTGTGCGATTTCCAACCCATCATGGGATCGGGGAAATGAGAGGGGAAAGGAGCCCGATGCCCCTCTGCTACCACACGGCCCCTAGTCCTCAGTCGGCAGACCTTTCGCCGACTCTGAGGTGACAGACCCGAGAGAAGCTAAGAAGAGGAAAGAACCGGTGGGACATTTATTGACTTTCCCACTAGGAGAGGACTTGACAAGAACCGTCCAAATCGAAGCCTTTCTTCCTGAGGAGACGAGGAGCCGACTCCTCGATTTCCTCCAAGCCAACTCAGATATCTTCGCATGGTCGCCGAACGACATGCCAGGCATACCGACGGAGGTAATCACTCACAAACTTAACATTAAATCCAACTGTAGGGTGGTCTGGCAAAAGAAGAGGAGCTTTGCCCCCGAGCGATAGAAAGCCATCGACGAGGAGGTCCACAAACTGATCGCCGCCGACCACATTCGGGAGGTCCACTACCCCGACTGGTTGGCTAATGTGGTGATGGTTCGAAAAACCAATGGAAGCTGGAGGATGTGCGTCGATTTTACCGACCTCAACAAGGCCTACCCCAAGGATAGCTTTCCGCTCCCTATGATCGACCAGTTAGTGGATGCTACCTTCGGCCATGAGACTCTCAGTTTCATGGATGCCTTATCGGGGTACAACCAGATCAAAATGGAGCCATTAGATGAGGAGGCCACATCATTTGTGATCGAGAAAGGGATTTACTGCTATAAGGTCATGCCCTTCGGATTGAAAAATGCCGGAGCTACCTATTAGAGGCTGATGAATAAAATCTTTGAAAGTCAGATCGGACGCAATATGGAAGTATACGTAGATGACATGCTGACCAAAAGCGTCCGAGTCGACGACCATATATCTAACCTGATGGAGACCTTCAGCAATCTTCATCGGTTTTAGATGAGGCTAAACCCCCGGAAGTGTGCCTTCAGAGTCGCAGCGGGCAAGTTCCTGGGATTCATGGTGACGCAACGAGGGATAGAGGCGAACCCGGATAAGATTCAAGCTATCCTGGACATGAGGCCACCGGTGAATAAAAAGGAAACCCAGCGTCTGACCGAAAGGCTGGCAGCTCTGAGTTGTTTCTTGTCCAGATCGGCTGAGCGATGCCTCCCCTTCTTCAAGGCCTTGCAAAAAGTCAATGCCTTCGAGTGGACGGCTGACTGCCAAAGGGCCTTCAAGGAACTGAAGAATTTCTTATCGACTCCGCCACTATTGTCGAAACCTATGGAAGGGGAGGACCTCTTTTTGTACCTGGCTGCTTCTCAAGAGGCAGTCAGTTCCGTCCTCGTCCGAATAGACACTGTTGACCCAATTGAGGATTTTGATGATTAACAAAACTATTTGAGTATAACATTTGAAGTTACTAATGATTTTGATTAAGTTTTTCAGATTATAAGTCGATTTGATAATCAAAATCAAGAGTCAAATCAAGTTCTGGTTCGAATCTAATGTCAAGGTAAGATTGCAGACATTAGAGTCGACACATGGAATCGCAGAGTCGACTCCGAAAAATGGCACAGACTTAGAGTCGACTCCGAGACTGTTAGAGCCAACTCCAACAGAAAAGACAGAACGATGGTTTTTCAGGCCACTGCTAGAGTTAATGGCATGAGATTCCTAAACCGAAAACGGAATGGGATGAATATGATAAAAAATTGGCACAACTCAATGCCAAAGCAATGAATGTTTTGTACTGCTGATTAGATGCAAATGAATTCAATCGCATATCTATTTGCATTTCTGCTAAGAAAATCTGGGATAGACATGAGGTTACCCATGAGGGAACAAATCAAGTCAAGGAATTCAAGATTAACATGCTAGTTCATAAGTATGAATTGTTTAAAATGGATGCATGTGAATCTATTGCTGATATGTTTACAAGATTTACTGATATAGTTAATGGTTTAAAAAGTCTTGGTAAATCTTATGATAATTCTGATCTTGTGAGAAAGGTTTTGCGTTCCTTGCCTAGGACTTGGGAAGCTAAAGTGACTACTATACAAGAGGCAAAGGATCTAAGTACCCTACCCCTAGAAGAATTATTGGGATCCTTGATGACTCATGAGCTTCAAATTAAGCAACATGTTGATGATGATGAGTCAAAGAAGAAGAGAACTATGGCTCTTAAGATTTCTGAATATATGGAAGAGCCTCATGAATCTGAAGATAAAAGTGATGATGAGGACATGACACTCATCACAAGGAAATTTAAAAGATTCATGAAGAAGAAGAAGTTTGAAAGGAAAAAGCCCTTTGCAAGAAAAGATGAGGACAAGGGCAAAGAGAAAGAAGTTATTTGCTTCGAATGTAAAAAGCCCGGTCATTTTAAATCTGAATGCCCTCAACTAAAGAAAGGCACCCGGAAGTTCAAAAAGAAGGCAATGATGGCCACATGGAGCGATTCGGAAAGCTCAAGTTCTGAAGAAGAAGAAAAGAGTGAAACGGCTATGCTTCATGGCGGACAATGATGAGGTAAGTTCGAGTTTTCTTGATGACTTCACTTTCGATGAATTGCATAGTGCTTTTTATGAATTAATGGATGATTTTGCGAACCTAAGTTCAAAGAACAAAGATTTGAAAACTCAAATGCAAAAATTATCCTTAGAAAATGAAAAGCATGTTGTAGATAAAGAACTTTTGATAAAAGAAAAAGAAAGTTTGAAAAATGAAGTTGATAGACTTAAGCCTATAGTTGATAAATTCACTCTAAGCTCTATCAAACTTAATATGATTTTGAATAATCAAAAAGTTGTTTTTGATAAAGCTGGATTAGGATATAATCCGCTTAAAAAGCAAAAATCTTTGAAGAATATTTTTATACATGCTGAAAAATCATCAAATATTACTTATTTTAAATGTGGAAACAAAGGACATAAATCATATATGTGTAAATTTCCACATAATAAGAAAAAGATGATTTGGGTTCCCAAAGGAATAATATTTAATGCATCTAACCATGAAGGACCCAAGAAGGCTTGGGTACCTAAAATTAAGACATGAATGTTTTGCAGGAGTGTCTTGCAGCCATCAGACTAAAAAGAAAATGGTACCTGGATAGTGGTTGCTCAAGACACATGACGGGTGACAAAGATCAATTCATCACCCTTGAATCAAAAAGAGGTGGAGTAGTTACTTTTGGTGATAATGGTCAAGGCCATATCATGGGTATTGGTAAGATTCAAATTACTCCATCTAATCATATTGATAATGTCTTATATGTCGATGGACTTAAACATAATCTGATAAGTATTAGCCAACTATGTGACAAAGGTTTCAAGGTTTCCTTTGAAGCTTCTGTTTGCACTATTACTAATCCCATTGATAATAGCATTATTCTTGTTGGTAAACGTTATGGCAATGTGTACTTAATTGATTTGAGTAATTTATCTCCAAGTAATCATTGCTTAGTTGCTAATAATACTAAGATGAATATGATTGGTTGGCTATGGCACCGTAGATTAGGTCATGCAAGCACACACCTAATTTCTAAATTATTAAAAATAGATTTAGTTAAAGGTATTCCTAGCTTAAATTTTGAAAATAATCGAATATGTGATGCATGTCAATTTGGAAAACAATCAAGAACTTGTTTCAAATCTAAGAATGTTGTTTCAACTACTAGGCCACTAGAGCTACTACACATGGACCTTTTTGGACCTACTAGAACCACAAGTCTATGAGGAAAGAAATATGATCTAGTGATAGTAGATGATTACTCTAGATTCACTTGGGTAATATTTTTAGCTCACAAAGATGAGACTTTCTCAATATTCATGAAATTTATTAAGAAAGTCACTAATGAGAAAAACACTACCATAGTGTCTATTAGAAGTGATCATGGAACTGAATTTGAAAATCACTTATTTGAAAAATTCTGTTTTGAAAAAGGCATACATCATAACTTTTCTGCACCTAGAACACCACAACAAAATGGAGTTGTAGAAAGAAAGAATAGGACTTTAGAAGACATGGCCCGTACCATGCTATGTGAAAGCCAACTTCAAAATATTTTTGGGCGGAAGCTATAAACACAACATGTTACATCCTAAATAGAGCCATGATTAGACCTATCCTTAAGAAAACTCCCTATGAACTATGGCACAATAGGAAACCAAATTTAAGTTATTTTCATGCATTTGGTTGTAAATGTTTTATTCATAACAATGGTAAGGATAATCTTGGGAAGTTTGATGCAAAGTCTGATGAAGGTATTTTTTTAGGATATTCTACATCTAGCAAGACATATAGAGTGTTTAATAAGAAGAGCTTAGTTGTAGAAGAATCCATTCATATAGTGTTTGATGAGTCTTTAGCATCAAGTTCAGATAAAATTGATGATGACAAAGATACATCTTTGATTGAAAGAGATATTGAAAAATTAAATGTATCTTTAGATCAAGAACCTGAAGTTAAGGATGATGACTCACCTAAGGATGATGGTATTGATATTGCTCAGAATGATAAAGATCTACCTAAAGATTGAAGATATGCTTATGGTCATCGTAAGGACCTAATCATAGGTGATCTATCTCAAGGTGTAAGGACTAGATCATCAATGAGAGATATCAATAATCATCTTGCATTTGTATCTCATATAGAACCTAAAACTATAGAGAAAGCTGAGAAAGATAGTTATTGGATGTTAGCAATGCAAGAAGAGTTAAACCAATTCACTAGGAACCAAGTCTGGACCCTAGTAGATAGACCTAAAAACCACCCTATAATAGGATATAAATGGGTTTTTAGAAATAAATTGGATGAAAATGGATTGGTAATTAGAAATAAGGCTAGATTAGTTGCAAAAGGATATAATCAAGAGGAAGGTATAGATTTTGATGAAACTTTTGCACATGTTGCAAGATTAGAAGCCATTAGGCTACTACTTGCATTTGCATGTCATATGAATTTCAACTTATTTCAAATGGATGTTAAAAGTGCATTTCTAAATGGTTTTATAAATGAGGAAGTTTATGTTGAACAACCTCCTGGTTTTGAAGATCATGAATTTCCAAACCACGTCTTCAAACTATACAAAGCACTTTATGGTTTAAAGCAAGCACCTAGAGCTTGGTATGATAGATTAAGTAAATTTTTAATTAAAAATACTTTTCTAGAGGAAATGTTGATAAAACCTTATTTTTGAAAAAAAAGAAAATGATTTATTAATTGTTCAAATTTATATTGATGACATTATATTTGGTGCTACTAACAATCTCCTTTGTCAAGAATTTGCTAAGTTAATGCAGGGAGAATTCGAGATGAGCATGATGGGATAACTAAACTTTTTCCTTGGACTTCAAATCAAACAAGAGAAAGCGGGAATTTTTATTAACCAAACAAAATACACAAAGAAATACTCAAGAAATTTGGTATGGAATCTGCTAAACCTCTTGGTACGCCAATGAGTCCCTCATGCAAGCTGGACAAGGATGAAGAAGGTAAGAAAGTAGATCAGAAGCATTACAGAGGTATGATCGGATCACTTCTTTACCTAACTGCAAGTAGGCCAGATATCATATTTTTGTTTTCTTATGTGCAAGATATCAATCTAATCCTAAGGAATCACATCTATTTGCTGTTAAAAGAATCTTTAGATACTTAAATGGAACTAAAAATGTAGGATTATGGTATTCTAGAGACTCAACCCTAAAATTGATTGCTTATTCTGATTCTGACTATGCTGGTTGTAAATTAGATAGAAAGAGTACAAGTGGGGCATGCCAACTTTTAGGAAGTAACTTAATCTCTTGGTTTAGCAAAAAGCAAAATTCAGTTACATTATCCACTGCTGAGGCAGAGTATGTTGCAGTTGGAAGTTGCTGTGCTCAAATCCTTTGGATTAAGTGACAACTTGAAGATTATGGTATCACACTTGATAAAATTCCTATTAAATGTGATAATACTAGCGCTATTAATTTAGCTAAGAATCCAATTCAACATTCAAGAACTAAACACATTGAAATTAGACATCACTTTATTAGAGAACATGTAACTAACAAAGATGTTTGTCTTGAATATGTTAATACTAATAATCAATTAGCTGATATTTTTACCAAACCTTTAAGTGAGGAAAGATTCTGCTATCTTAGAGGATAATTAGGAGTTTGTGATCCTTTAGAATGATTTTTTGAAACTCTTAAGGACAACAACTATCTAGACTTCATTAATTTCTTGAAAATCCTCTATGACCAATAAGAAAATTTATCTAGAAATTTGATTCATTGTTTCCCCAATTGCTAAGGAACACTTATCTAGAGTTTGATGATTAATTTGTTTAGTTTCAGATCCTTGAAATTTAAATTTTTCTCTGAAACTGTTGTGGAGTCGACACCTGTAGTTTGTGGAGTCGACACCTTCATATTTTGATGTTCTGTCTGGGCAATTGGAGCCGACTCTGGCTTCTATAGAGCCGACTCTAATTCGGGCGCTGACAGATTCTTTAGTTCGGAGCCGACACCTCATTTTTGGGAGTCGACTCTAAGTGGAACTAGGTCAAAATAAAAAGGGCGGAGTCGACCCCAAACGAAACCCATCGTCTCCAAACCTTTTCCAAACCGTTCCAAACCGAGTTCAATCCCTCCAAATCCTTCAAATCTCTCAATAACTCATTCCAATCGAATCCCATGGCTCCCAAAAGGCGTGCTATCATTGGTGGTTCGACTGTTCCGATGAAGCGCCGTTCAAATCGGAGGCAACCTTCATCATCTTCTTCATCTACCACTCAGGATGACTCTCCACCCTCACCATCTTCTCCACGAGTTGACCAATTAGCGGTAAGGCCATTACTACCGAAGAAAAGTAGACTTTGACTTTTTTTTTTGGAGGGCTTTGCTATTGGGTGCTTGTTGAAAGAAATGGGATGGAAAAAGGTCTGTTCTTTGGATGTATGTAGAGGAGAGGGAGGCTTAGTGAGTGTTGTAAGAGGAACTAAAGTAATCATCACGGCTGAAACCCTTGGAAATCTATTGGAGATGCCTACCGTTGGTTTAGTTGAATATCAACATGAAGACGAGGAGGTGCCCTATCAAGGATGTTAGGGATAGAAGTTTCTGAGTTTGAGGAAATCTTGGCCAATCAACTTAATTTGGAACTCAGATTACTTCACAATATTTGTGGAAGAATTTTATTTCCTAAAATCGGAAGGTTTGAATATGTCTCGGAGCGAGACATCTTATTGATAGACTGCATTCTCACTGGAAGACCAATCAATCTTGCTGGTATGATGATAGGCTATATGGCGGAGGCAGCTACTAAGAAGAGATCTACATTACCATATGGTATGATTTTGACATTGGTATTTAGAAGCCAAGGTGTTCTTATAATGGATAATGAGCCACTAAGAAAATTAAGGCATACAGATTACTATAGTGTCTCTACAATTCATCGGATGGGCTTCAGAAAAGAAAATGGAAATTGGATAAAAAGAGGACATGAGGCCAGAGCTGAAGAGGTTAGAGTTGAGGAAGTCAGAGGAGAGGATATTCCTGAACCATCTGCTGGACCTTCTTCTGCTGGACCATCTGCTGGACCCTCAGAGGCTGGACCTAGCTCTCACCCTCTACATCAGTCAGCATTAGCATCTGAAAGATTTTTGAGGAGCAAATAGGTCAACTCAGAGCTTTACTGGCTGAGTATGATAGTCAAAGGACAAATGATATGTGTAAATTGAGAGAGGAGTTCAATCAGTTGAAGGATGAGATCAATTCAAGGCTGGACATGATTTCTTTTTCCATTAGCAATTTCGTAGAATCCTTTAGCACTGATCTTCATAAGATTTTTGAAAGGATGGAAGACATTGCAGACGGTTCTGAAACTTATCTTCATGCTATCAGTCAACTAAAGAAAGATATCGACCTCGCCGTCTCTCAAATTGAAGCTTGTCTTGAAAATTTTAAGAAGACTCAAAAAGATGATATTATGGAAATGATTGGATATTTAAAAAAAATTATGTATAAGCATATTTGATTTTGATATCCTATCCTAGGTTGTATCTTAGGATTTCTTGCTTTCTTGCTTTCTTAGCATGTATCTAGAATTTACATATATGTAACCTTGAAACACATGTAATGAATCTTGCTTTGGAATGCAATTACACTTTTATTTCAAAGTTGTCTATGATTGATTGAGTGAATCTCAATGAATGAGTTTACTATCTTTATGTTTAATTGAACCAACAACCCCGCTCTGATAACATTCTTTATTGCTCTTAAATTCACCTTATTGCTGATAACAAAAAAGGGGAAGAGAAAACTGTATATGCATAAAGAAAATAAAAATGAAAGAATATAAGATTAAAGGAATATAAGATTGGCATATCTAAACAGGGGGAGAGAAATTCTGAGATTTATAAATTCTAATCACTTTGTATAAAAAATGATCAATTAATTTAAGGGGGAGTTATTCAATGCAGGGGGAGCTTAATAATTTCTTCATATAAAAGTTAAATCATCTTGATTGATGTTTATAATTGAACTCAGAACTCAAGTATGTTTTTAAAGTTCATCTTGAATATTGGCATCAAATTCTCTGTTAGGAAGTCTCAAAGCTTTAATAATATCTATAATTCTTCAATCAAATAAATTTTTTAATGCATATAATCAAAGTTTTTGTCATCATCAAAAAGGGGGAGATTGTTGACCCAATTGAGGATTTTAATGATTAACAAAACTATTTGAGTATAACATTTGAAGTTACTAATGATTTTGATTAAGTTTTTCAGATTATAAGTCGATTTGATAATCAAAATCAAGAGTCAAATCAAGTTCTGGTTCAAATCTAATGTCAAGGTAAGATTGCAGACATTAGAGTCGACACATGGAATCGCAGAGTCGACTCCGAAAAACGGTACAGACTTAGAGTCGACTCCGAGACTGTTAGAGCCGACTCCAACAGAAAAGACAGAAAGATGATTTTTCAGGCCACGACTTAGAGTCGACTCCCAGACTGTTAGAGTTGACTCCAGAAGAATTTTGTGTTGACCCCAAGAAAAGTTAGAGACAACTCCAGATCGAGCGGATTAAAGAATTTCGAGTTAGAGCCGACTCCAGAAAAGTTAGAGCCGACTCCAGAATGTTAGACACGGCTCCAGAACTGTCAGAAGGACTCTAAACTTTATCTTTATCTATTTTAATCCCAACGGCTATTGTTATTTATGGATCTAATCCTTCTTACACTTGTTTCTAACGGATAGTTTCAAACTATTTATGGATTAATCGGGATCTATAAGAAGAGGGTTTGTTGCATCCCAAAAGAAGTGACAAGAAAGGCAAAAAGAAAAGAATAGAGATAAATCTTTGAGATCTATCAGAAAAGAAAAGAGGAAAAACTTGTAAGGAAAGATCATACTGATTCCCCAAAAAGAAGAGAGAGAGATTCCAAGCTTTTGCTGTTCTATTTCGAAGAAATCTCAAGAGAAGAAAGAAGCCCTAGTTTTCTGATCTTCTGAGTCTCAAGAGCATCTTGAAGGAAGATCCATTCAAAGGAAGAGAAGGAAGAAGCCACCAAGATCTGCGAATCAAGCTTTGATTCTTATCCTCTTATTATTGTTTCATTATTGTATATTTGCTCATTGGAGGAGCTGTTTATCTTGTAAAAATAAATATTATTTGCTGGGTCAATCTGGTGATTGATTCAGTTGAGGCTATTAGCCTTGTGCAAGCATTAGCTTGTGGTGATAGGTTTTGTGCTGGTGAACCTTGAAAACTAGCTGGGTTCGTTGTGTACCCGGGAAAACAACAAGTTCGAGTTGTGAGCTTGCAAAATAACTCTGCTGTAATCAGTTTGATTATAGTGTGGACCCAAGAGGTACTTGGGAGTGGACGTAGGTGTAGGTACACCGAACCACTATAAAATCTCCTATGTTTGCTGTGATTGTCTCTTTATCTTCAACTCTCTATTTGTGCTTGTTCAGTTTTAATTTGTGTGAATCTAAGTCTTTATTTCCGCTGGGGGTTATTTCTCAAAAGAGTTTAAATTTTTGAAATACTCAATTCACCCCCCCTCTTGGGTTGCTATTTGGACCAACATACACTGAAGGATCGCAGAGGCCGGTGTATTATACCAGTAAAGTGCTTCATGATGCCGAGACCAGGTACCCCAAAACCAAAAAAATTATTTTCGCGCTAATAGTGCGGCTCAACGTCTCAGGCCTTACTTCCAAGCCCACTCAATCGTGGTACTGACGGACTAGCCCCTGAGGACGATCTTAACCTGCCCTGATACTTCTGGTCGGCTGGCAAAGTGGGTGCTCAAGTTGGGAGAATACGACCTGATCTTCAAACCAAGGTCGGCTATGAAGTCTCAGGTCTTGGCGGATTTCCTGGTCGAATGCACTTGGACCAATGAGCCGGCCAAGGAGGCCTCGACGAAGCCCCTGGAGGCGCCGACCACTGATCCAAGAAAGGATTGGATTCTTCACGTGGACGGGGCATCAAACTCCCAAGGGAGCGGCACCGGACTCATTCTCGCCGGCCCCGACGGTGTAATAATCGAGTATGCTCTCTGCTTTCTCTTCCCTGCCACGAACAATCAAGCCGAGTACGAAGCCTTGTTGGCCGGGATGAGGCTTGCCAAGGAACTTAAAGTGGAGCATCTCAGAGCATACACCGACTCCCAACTCGTCTCGGGACAAATCACAGGGGAGTATGAGGCTCGAGATCCCATCATGTCCCGATACTTGAGCAAGGTCCAATCACAGTCCCTCCTCTTTGCTCACTTCTGTGTTAGCTATATTTCTCAAGAAGAGAATGCCCGAGCTGATGCGCTGTCCCGCTTGGCCACCTCGGTCGACGAGACCTTGGGGAGGACATACGTGGAGCATATGCAAGTCCCGAGCATCGAGGCGGCGAAGGAGGCTCTACCGGTCGAGCAGGCGCCTTCTTGGATGGACGCCTATGTCCAGTATCTCACCGATGGTGTCATTCCCGATGACCCCTCCGAGGCCAGACTCCTCAAGTGGCGAGCTTCCAAATTCCTGATAATGGATGGCCGCCTGTACCGGAGATCCTTCTCATATCCCCTCCTCAAGTGTGTCGGTCCTGCTGAGGCCAACTACATCCTCCGTGAGATTCACGAAGGCGCGTGCGGGAACCATCTGGGGGCAGAGCACTGACATATAAAGCCCTTCGTCAAGACTATTATTGGCTCACCATGCATGAAGACGCGGTCGAGCTAGTGAGAAAATGTGATAGTTGATAATGGCATGCCAACGTCCAGCGGCAGCCCACTTCTCATCTGAGTCCCATCTCTGCTCTGTGGCCCTTCGTCCAGTGGGGGATGGACATTTTGGGACCATTTCCCCCTGCCTCCGGTCAACGAAGGTTTTTGCTGGTCGCTATCGACCACTTCACCAAATGGGTAGAGGCTGAGCTCTAGCCAAAATAACTGAAGCAAGAGTGAGAACCTTCTTCTGAAAGTCTATAATTTGCTGTTTTGGACTTCCCAACACTCTCATTACAGACAACAACCGATAGTTCGATAATGCCCCCTTTAGAGAATTTTGTACTGAGTTAGTGATCAACCAAATTCACCTCTATCGGTCACCCATAGACCAATGGGGCGACAGAGGTAACCAACCGTACTATCCTTCAGGGGCTTCAGACACGGCTCGACGACTTTAAAGGGAGATGGATGGAAGAACTTCCCCATGTCCTATGGGCCTACCATACCACTCTGAGAACTCCAACCGGCGAAACCCCGTTCAGTCTCATCTTCGGGTCCGAGGCCGTCATTCCAATGGAAATTGGGGTCCCCAGTCCCAAGATGGAAGCCTACAATGAGGAGGACAACTCAGTCCAACTGAGGGCCAGCTTGGACCTCATCGAGGAGACGCGCAATCAAGCATAGATCAGGATGGCCGCCTATCGTCAAAAAGCGGCAAGGTATTACAATGCTCGCGTTAAACGCCGGGTGTTCCGTCTTGGAGACTTGGTCCTCCGGAAGGCCGAGGTCTCGAGGCCAACGGAGGGAGGAAAGTTATCACCCAATTGGGAGGGGCCATATCGGGTTGTGGAGGCCCTTCACCGAGGAGCTTATCGAATCGAGGAGCTTAATGGGAGATCGCTCCCTCGAACTTGGAATTCCGACAACCTTCACCAGTACTATCAGTGATGTACTCGACTGGATGTTCGTAAGTTTGAATACCTCATCCTTCAATCTTATTGAAATAAAAGTGCACTTTTATGCATTACTTTGCATTGCCTCTCTGTTCCATGACAATGTGGCCGAAGCCCGACTCCCACGTTGGCATCAAAGCCCGACTCTCGCATCGGCACCAAAGCCCGACTCTAGCGTCGACACCGAAGCCCGACTCTAGCGTTGGCACCGAAGCCCGACTCCCATGTCGGCGCTGAAGCCTGACTCCCGCATCGGCACCGTAGCCCAACTTTAGTGTCGGTGCTAAAGCCAAACTCCAACGTCAGACCCTGAGCCTGGTCACAGCACCCTCAGGTCACTCTTCGAGGTTGAAAGGACCTGAGCCTGGTCACAGCACCCTCAGGTCATCCTTTGGGGTTGAAAGGGCCCTGAGCCTGGTCACAGCACCCTCAGGTCACCCTTCGGGGTTGAAAGGACCCTGAGTCTGGTTGGAAGACCCTCAGGTCACCCTTCGGGGTTAAGAGGCTCTCTGGCATGATATTGAGTCACTCCCATGAGACCACATTAAATTCCCATCGGCGGAATGGCACATAATCCATATCGGTAAGGCAACATTATAAAGCCCTTTGACAACATAGTGCCGAAGGCTCAGGGTCACAAGACTGTTCTAGACCCGCTCGATACTTACGGCTCGTTAGCAACCCGACGTCGGTGGTCAGGAATCATCGCATATTGATCCCAAAACGTCTCTAGCTACCCTATAAGGGACCCCGTTTCGATCGGGTTAGTGCGATTCTATGCTCCTACGGGCACCGAAGATTGCATTGGACTAGCAACTCGAGAAGCTAAGTACCGATAACCTTTAAAAAAAATGGGAAGAATTTGTAGCTTCAACACGAATTTCAAAAGATACTTTCTTTTCATTAAGTACCCAAGCTCTTACAAAACACCGATCATAGTCGGACTTGAATAGATTGTTAGACAGAAACAAAACAAAAAGCCGAGACCATCTTCAATTCTTGGCTGGAGCAGCGTCAGTTCGGGAGGCATCCCCGTCAGCTGGAAGGGCAGCATTGTCGGCCGGAACGAAGCCGTGGTTGACCTCACCATCCTCAAGGTCTTCATCGGGTTCCAGGTTTTTGAGGCCGTCAGTACCAAAGACCCTCACGGCCTTAGCCCGGCAGTCATAAAAACCATGAAGGTAGGCGTCGGCCCCAGCTTCAGCCACCTCCTCGACGAAGACCTGAGAGCTTCGGTAGCTCTCCACGGCTTTCCCCGCGGCATCGGCCACCTTCTCCTCTGCGGCTCGAGCCACCGTTTCCGCCTCGGCCGATCTTCTGTCGGTAGCTTTCACCGCCTCTGTGGCCTTGACAATTTTGATGTCAGCCAGGCGGGCCACCTCCTCGGCGATTTTGGTCTTCTCCTCGGCAGATTTCAGCTCGGACTTCGCTGCCTCGGGCTGAGCCTTGACGTCGGCCAATTCCGCCTCAACGGCCATCAGCTTCCCCTCGGCCGCGAGGGCGCGCTCGAGGGCCTTGCGCATCTGTTGTTGCACCGCCGTCGACTCGGCTCGTGCCTGAGAATGAACTATCTCAAGCCTCTCTGCCTCCCCAGCCAGAGTCAGCTTGAGAGCGTCTTCAGCTTTCGCTACCCGGTCTCGGTACTCGAAAACCTCCCGACGGCAGCGACTAAGTTGGCGCTCCCCGTTGGCAACAAGAGTCTGCGTATAGTTGAAAACATTTACCACCTGCACAGCAAGACCGATGTTAGTCACGAAGAACAAGAATGGGAAGAGTGAACAGGGTCAAGATATGAACAGTCACTTACCCGGAGCAGGGCCGCCTGGCAATCCTTGAAGAGAGTACGGGAGTTGGTCCGCTTGACCTCCTCCGAATAGCAGAAGTGGATGCTGCCGACAATAGCTTCTCGGTGAGGTGGGGGTGGTTCATAAGAGAAGGCCGCAAAGGGATCGGCCCCAACTTGTCCCCTGTGGGCTCGGATGCGGCGGCGCGGGCCTCGTAGCCGACTACGGCCTTCTGCCTCCTATCGACAGGCGTCCCTCCGCTGGCCTGAGGCTCATCCCTTGGGATCGGCTCAGTGGTCGGCGGGTAGGAATGCTCGGTCAGCCGAGCGACGTGGGCCCTTGACTCCTTAAGCGGCGTACCCATGGTCAGATCGATGGGCTCCGATGGCGGCAATGGTGCGGGGGATCACCGTGGCAGCAGCGGTGTAGGAGACTGCCGTGGTTGTGGTATTGGTGCAGGAGATTGACGGGATGGTGGCGATGGAGTAGGAATTCTGGGGGCGTTTCAGGGCGCAGGTGGCGATTGGGACCGAGGTCTCTTCCTCGATCCCTCAGCTTCAACACCCTGCCCTTTCCTTTTCTTGACTGCGGCCCTTCGGAAAGCCTCGGCTGGAATGTTGATTCTCATGGCTGCATGAGAACTGGTGTCGATAAAAAAAAAGAGAAAATGAAAAAATGAAATGCCATCTTCGAAGAAGCCCTCACCATCATCAGGAGCGATGCCGGCGTGTCGGAGGTTGTCCTCCGACAATAGCTCTCGATAGGACGGGAGCTCAGTCGCCAGGAGAAGATCAAAAGCCTCCTGGTCCCTTGGCACGACTGAGAAGTTCTTGTTGGCCTCAGTATTAGGCATGCCCATTCCCTTTTAACCCCGTCCACCTCGGCGAAAAAGAATTGAGATTTCCACCCCTTTATGGACGACGGAAGACCTAGCCTAAGGGCTCTACCCGGTCGGAGGGCAAATAACCACCAGCCGGACTGAGCCCGGATGGTGTAGAGACTACGGAAGAGGGATATGTTGCTCAAGAAGCCCTGAAGGTGGGTCAACACCAAGAAGGCATAAATGGCCCTAATCGAGTTGGGAACTAGTTGGGCCGGGACCAAATTGTACCTATCTAGTAGGTTAATGATGAAAGGGTGAAGGGGAAGACAAAGACTGGCCTTCAAAAACTCCTCATATAGGGTGACCCCCCGAGGGGGAGAAGTCACCCTATCATTGGGTCCTGGGGCGATCAGTCGTACCCCTTCGGGTATCCTATAGGCCACCCTAAAAGCTGCAAGGTCGGTGGAGGTAATGGTGGAAACAATCCCCTCAGGGGAACCCCAGCTTGCCCTAGAGGACGAGGCTACCCTAGGAGGTGGAGCTATAGCCACCAGCGGGCTCCTGACAGCAGGTTCCCCAGCCATAGCCATACAGGATAGGGGAACCTGGTTGGAAGACGACCGGGAAGACGAAGAAGAAGAAGACGGTCGGGAAGGCATGGAGAACTAACTGTTGGGAATTGTATCCTAAAGCCAATCATTTGATGATTGTGCTAATGTAAATTGTATATAAATTGATATATTAATAAAAGTTATTTGGTTTTATTCATTACAAGAACATCTTCTTAATACTCTTGAAAGTAATGAAGCCCTTAGGATCTTCCTCACGATAAAGAGGATTTATCTTAGAAGGTCCTTAAAAGAGTTCGCGACCAAATGATATACTATGACAGGGCCATAGTACTATCAATTATAGGACGTTGTATATCACATTTGTTGGTTATCCTCTTAACCAAGGAGTGTAGAGACACTGGTATGACATACAGGTGAAAGTGTAGGAGTACATTTCACCGAACGTGACTCATTTCTGGATACTCTGCTGTCAAGAGTTAATCCGAGAAGATATAGGTATAAGTATCCTTCAGACCTGAAGATCACAACCAGTGGCTTACAAGCAACTCATTGTACTTAGGTGCCGGACCACATGGATTTCTAATCCAGCTATGAAGGGTTACTGGGTGCAGTCAAGTACTTGTGGTAGTCAGTTGTGGATCAAGATGAAATTTGACCTATCCCATTAAAAGGAGAAATGCTTGTGTTTCAATTTAGCAAGACCTTGGCCAAGGCACTTCATGTGAAAGTCACATGATCACTAAAGTTGAAATCACTTTATGGATTAGCTATTTAGAGTTGACAGGCTCTTAAACCATCCTTAGCATTTGTGGTCAAGAGGATGAATTATACGGTAACTGTTTCTTAGGGTTCTTGGAGTTTGCTCGGTAACTCTTCGACCTATCCGGATATCGGGTTCCATTGCTAGATGGGCACATCGATTAGTATAGAAAGTTATTTCTATGCTACTGGCTTAGGTTCGAACCTAGAGAGTCACACGCATAGAAGTTTCCTAGGATGATCTATTTGCTGATCAACGATTGAGAATCGTATATGATTTAATTAATTAATTTGATTGATTGAATTATCTCAATTGGGTTAAGTACAATTGAATAAGATTCAATTTGGTTTAAGTCTATTAGAAGGACAAGTCAATTTCAAATATTGATTTGAAATTAGACTTGATTTGAATTTAAATAGATTTAGGACTAGCCAAATTTGATTTGGACTTGGACCATGATCTATGTGGGTTAAGTCAAATAAATTTAGATCAGAACCCAAACCTCTCGAATATGGATCTCATATGATGAGATGGCTAAAATCTCATCTCATGAGATAGAATTTAATGCATGACATTTATTTACCGAACGTCGGATTTATCCCTCGTCTCTTTGGTTTTCTCCGAACGACGGAACTAAACCAAACGCCGCGACTCCTTGGTTTTCTTCGAACATCGGAATTAAACCAAGCGCCGCGCCTTCAGCGTCTCTTCGCTTTTGCCAAACGATGGATTATTAAATATCAGAATTAAATGTCAAGGCTAAATCTAGACTATAAATAGAGGGCATTCCCTCACCAGAGAACACAGAACAAAAAATAGAACAACAATACACGATTTGTCGTGGATTGTAATTCTAAATTATCATGGATTGTAATTCTAAAATGTTAGAATAGAAAATCCTGGTGATTCTGGTGTTAGCGGAAGCCTGGTGGATCTTGGAGGAAGATTCAAGTGAGAGGATTCAAGATCAGCAAAGCTATTTTTCGCGAGCTAGCACTCCAGAAAATCTGATCATTCGGGGCTTCGCGTGGACGATACTAGAGGCCGGACGATTGAACGGCTGCAGAGCAATAAGGATTTACCTACTGTTCTTAAGGTAAGTGATTTGATCCCTAGATCTTAAGGCAGGCTTCAAGATAATAGTGTGACTAGTCATCTTGAAGATCAAGATATAATCTTGATGTTTTTATATGCATATTTTAGATCAAACGACCCTAAATATATAGGCAAAGATATGATCTTGATGCATATTAGATAGATTAATATGTAATCTTTTAATTTCCGCAATGATAATAGTTATCAATTTTTAAAAATATGCATGCCTTAGAGACTATTTCTCCCTACACTAACCTGGGCAAATGAAGAAGGAGAAATTGGAGAGGCACTCAGGTTGGGAGAAGAAGAAACTCTGGGCAGTAGATGCATTTGAAGCTAGGGCACGCCCCTTCTTATATACTCCTCATTGACATTTTCAAAATTGTCCCGCTCGATGCACCGGCCACGCGGACGTGATTCATTGAGAAGAACTCTGCGGCGATGCTCTGGGCGTGCGGTAGACAAGACCTCCAACCAATGAGAGCGTATCAGTGCCAGTGATTTGGCGACTCAATGATGGTCATTGATATTTCGGAGATCTCGGAAGGCTTCCTAGCCTCGAGGGGGATCTGATGGTTAGAACGCAAAGATGATGACGCCTCGCGATCTTATCATCTTAAAGGAGTTGTCCTATCAAGGACATGTGTGCGGACACCGTTCAACGCGATATGGGGATCAGCTGCTAATGATTCGATGCCCCTTTCACTTAAACGGTGACGCCAGCTTAGGGGCGGGGGGGCATCTGATGTGGCTGATCAAACTAAACGATCCACAAGATGAAGGGACCACGAACCCGATGTCGCATGGTTTGGCGCATTCCAATCCTTTGGCATTGGGCTCATCCCGGCCTCCGGCCCATCTCAACCTCTGCGTCGGCCACGGCCCATTTCGGCCTCGGCCTCGGCCGCTGCCCATCTTGGTCTTGGTGTCGACCTCTGCGTCGGCCACGACCCATTTCGGCCTCGGTGTCGGCCGCAGCCCATCTTGATCTTGGTGTCGGCCTCTGCGTTGGCCACGGTCCATTTCAGCCTCGGCGTCGGGCCCCGGCGTCGGGCCTTGGTGTTGGGCCCCGGCGTCGGCCTCGATGTCGGGCCTCGGCGTCGGCCTCAGTGTCGGCCTCGGCGTCGAACTCGGCGACGGCCATCCTCGGCCAAGCTTCGTGGCCCACTTCCCCCGAGAATGGCGGATTACTCCGCCACGAGCATGCCCGGCGACGTGTGCGATGAACGTGCCTCCCCTTGATGCCACTAACGATGGGTTCAGCCACGTCCAGCCCCACTACCCGTCCTTTGCGGCACGTCGAAGACTAGAAACCAACAACCATCCAAAAAGGATTCGACTGTTACAAACGAAGAGTAAGAGGGATCCCCCGAATAGGTATATAAAGCCCTCAGCCCTCGAGGTAGGGGATTCAAGCTCTACTTGATCATTAAAAATCCATGTTCTTCAAATCACTAACTTGGACGTCGGAGGGTCCCCCGTTGAAACCATCAGCCTGGGGCTTTTCTTGCAGATTCCCGATTGAAGGAGACAGCCCCTTCATCCCCTCTAGGGCCTGCAAGGCTTTTCGCTTACCTAACGCTCGTCAAAAGTGTTTTGGCGGCAACAAAGACGATGAAGCCAAGAGAGCAAGCATGGTTTGTACTCTTAATGTGATGTGTATCAGGTAAGTATTCAAATGATTTCTTTCAAACCTTTATATGATAGAAAGCATTAACCTCCTATGTATTGAGACCAAGTTAGTGAAAGAAGGTTGTTGGGCTGAGTTAGTATAAGCTATCAATTCAATACAATCAATGAATTGATGGGATCAAACAGAAAGGATATTTAAAATTACATAAAATCAAAAGACTGAGTTTAAATTATTTAAGGATGAGACTTTGAGATTCAATAAAAATTTACTCCTCGAATTGAAAAATAATGATTTAAAGGTGTATACTTCGAGTTTATGTATTATTAATTAACGTGCATTCAAGTTTTTAAGATCATATAAGTTTAATCAGCTAATAGACTAATTGAGCTAGTAAATGAGCTTATGACATTATCCATGGTATTAGAACCATAAGTATATGAAAATTGGTAGATAAAAAAAAAAGTTATTCATAGGATGATAGTAATACGTTGATATATGAATAGTTTCATATTAGATAAAAAAATAATGATTTAAAAAGTTATAATTTAAATTCGGTTGCTATTAATTAATTTAAACTTAATTTTTTTAAGGCTACATAAATTTAGATTGATTGAACCAGTATATATGCTTATAGTAGTAAGAGAAGGGAAGGAGGGGCAGGACTCCAGGAGGGAGGAGGCGTTCTCATAACCTGGGAATAGGAGGTGGGCAAATATGGGTTGGAGTGGTAAAAACGGTAGACTATATGCTGTAACCACTGTAGTATAACCTCAGACTAGCAAAGAGAAGCAAAAGATATAAAAGTGGTAATGAATCTTGGTGAAGAAACTATCGACTAATTTTGGAGGAGTTACTGGTATGACCTTCGTCATTTAACATTACATAGGAATCAAGTAATAAAAGATAACAAATTGTGTAATAATTGTGACCACATATGTACCTCACATTGACCAGGTAAGTACTAAAAAATATTAGATAATAAGCATAACTATATGCCAAGAAAAGTTTTGCATTGTCAAATAAATAGCTGATACAAAGGATCGGACTTGATGTAATAAAAAATATGAGTATGTACACAAATAACATATTATGTACATCAGTTATTGAGTACATATACATTAGAATGACATGCATTTTCTTGACAATTAAATTGTGCATTGATAAATGTTAGGCTAAACTATATAATTAATTATTGTACTTAGGGTGTTGTGTGACTTTGGCTCTTAAACTTTAAAAAATTATAAAAATAATCTTAAACTTTCTGTTTTGTATCACTTTGATTCTTATCGTTAAATAAAAGAGATGTTTCTCATTTTTATCATATGTGGCACCATACGTAGCAGCACATGTGATATCTAAGTGGCAAAAAAATAAATTTAAAATTCATAACTAACTCGTTAACCCGTTATTTAATAATTTAAAAAATATAAAAAAATAAAAATAATCTTTCTCTCTATGATTTACCCTAATCCGTGAGTGCCCACATTTCGGCTGCGCTATCCTTAGGTTAAAGCAAATCATGACAAGAAAGATTATTTTTATTATTTTTATATATTTTTAAATTATTAAATAATGAGTTAATGGGTTAGTTATTGATTTTAAATTTATTTTTGCTACTTGAATGTTATGTGTGCACTGTTTAAGAATTAAAGTGACATAACCCCTAAATACAGGAATTAATTCTATAGTTTAACCTAAATATTATTAGTATATCAAATTGAATGATATGTATGCTGCCGAAAACTACACCATGGATGTTTACATTAGCCTCCTACTACACTAACGATGGGTGGGATAGGAAGATATATTCTTTAAAAATAAAAATTAAAAAAAGTAAGAAAAGACCTGTATACACATTATATAACATATGTGTGCAATATGTGCGTACTAATTTGTAAATATATCTCTATAGTTGTTTCGATATCTGGTTCATGAGTATGTGAGCCTTACTAATGAATGTCTACCCTCTTTGTTAGTTGCCTCATTATTTTTTTAGTATTTCTGTAATATTTTAAGTTCATTTGTTAACTTAATTAATCTATTAGCAAATTAAATTTATATAATTTTAAAAATTAAAATATAAATTTACTATTAATATATAAATTTGAGTCATAATTCTTTTAAATTTTTCTTTAGATGTTATGTGAGATCATTTAGATATTGCATCTCATCATCTTTGCTTGTTTTCCTCTACCGCTTTTCTTATGGAAAAAAAAAAAGTTGCCCTGCCATGAGAGAACATCCCTCGCCCGGCCCAGCCCTTGCGTCCTTTCCCTCTTTCACATAAATAGTTATTAAAATTGGATCAGATCGACCAATTGAACCAGTTAAATCAGAATCCAAAGGCTAAGTCGGTCCGATTCTAACATAAAATCGGATACGTAAGAGACTCGAAATAATTCGATCAATCCGTCTGGTTCACCCATGAACTGATCAACTCGGTATGAACCGGATCATGGGTTTATCAATGTCGTTTCAAATTTTTTGACCTTTAATGTTTCAAATTCTTAAGAGTTTATGATAATTTTTTATCCATTGGGATGCTTGCAAGTTTTATAAAAAAAAAAAAAAGAAAAGAAGACTATGAAAAGAAGAGCATTGATAAGAGAAGAATTAAAAAAAAATGATGAAAATATAAACATTTTATGAAAATCAAGATTGAAAAGTAGAGCCATAAGAGAAAATAATGAAAATAAAGAAAACTCGAATAAAAATATATTTTTTTTAAGAAAAAATTAAATCTGACTAAATGGTTATTAGATTGAAAGTAAACGAATTTTAAAAATTAAATAAAATATTAAAAAATTATAAAAATTAATAGTTTATATTTATTTTATTAACAAATATTTTTTATTAATATAAAAATATTTTTATTAAAATAATTAAATAATGATTGAATCAATGATCCGATGATTAAATTGTGGTCCATGATTGAAGTCCTTGATTGGGTCAATGTCCGGCCGAATCTGATAACTACGCTCACACATCCTTTTAATGATTTTACGCACAGCGTCGCCTTCCGCTAAAACCCTTTTGCTGCCCTCCACATCGTCTCTCTGTTTGCCATCTTTGGCCCCAACTCTCTGTCTCTGCCCCCAATTTTGATGCTACCCCTAACCGCAACAATCATGGTGGCTTTCCTCCAATAGTCGCTGGCACCATGTCGAGTTAACCTAGGCACCGTATCCAAAATATTTTATTAGCTAATAAAAAATAATCAACTAAAATATAATTTTATTCTTAAATTTGCACTTAAAATTTATTTTGTTTTGTAAACTTTCGATGACTATAATTAATTTCAACATACTATTACATAGAATTAGCTAAAATTAATAAAATAATTAACATGCTATTTTGTTATATAAATTAATTGATAAAATCAAACATCATTAGCTACTTCATCGATTATAATAATTCTATATAATATTTTTAAAATATAAAAAAATAATTATAGTAATTAAAAATTTAAAATTTTAAATAAAGGCTGAAAGGTTAAAAATATATTTTTACCAAAATAACTTCATTGGAGAGAGGTTAAATATGGATCAGGACTGCAGCAAAAAAATAAAAAATTCTTACAAAATTGATACAAAATCATGAATCTTTCTACCAAATTAATGCAAATATTTAAGAGGAATGATTGACAAAGCAAAGGTGAACTTCTACTACTAATTTTGCAGGTGTTTAGCTTTTGACGGGTTCAACGGCCAATTAATAGCGTGCAAATTTAGAAGTTATTCAGTGTCGGCGCCCATGAACTCCCTTCTTTCCTACAGTGGACATGTGAATCTTAAGCAGTAGTTCAAATTATAGTGCTCTTTGGAACCTAAAAAAGTCCTTTTGCATCATGCACAATACATCAAGCTAATTAGCCTTATGCGCTTACGGCCATGTATACGGTCGTGCATATAATATGTAAAAAAATAAAATTATTTTTGATCATGCACATAATATACAAAGACCTTTCCTAAAACATTTACAAGCCAGCTTTGGAAGTAGGTTGGGAAAGCCCGATTCCATCTAGTAATATTTAATCAACTACTAAACTATTTTATCCTTCTTCTTGTAATCGCCTGTTAAAATAGTTTTTTTTTCTTAAATCACTCTGTGAAGACTTTAGATAAGACAAGTTGTTTTTATCATAAATTTCTGCTATATCTACGATCTAAATAACTGCAAGATATATTGATAAAGTTTTAACATAATGTCGATATGTTTAATATACTTGTTATAAAAGAATACCGAATAATGATACACCTCTTATAAGTCCTGATACGGTATAGAAAATTTATTCAAAAGTCCTGATGACTAAAGGGTTTTGAATGTAACATACCTACAGTAAGATAATCAAGGATGTGAAGTATTTATTAGTCTTTTGCATGATTTGCAATCTTAGAACCGTAGGATATATTGGTAAAATTTTAACATAGTATCAATATGTTCAATATACTTGGTACGAAAGGATACTGAATATTGATACATCCCTTATAAGTCCTAATATGATACAAAAAATTTATTCAAAAGTCCAAATGACTCAAGGATTTTGAATATAACATACCTACAGTGAGATAATTGAGGATGTGAAGTAGATGCCAGTCCACTCAACTTAACTCATTTAAACCTTTTTTCAACTACATGGGTCGGCTATATAAATTTACTTTCTCTATTCTTTTCTATTCAGAACTAAGCCGACACTCAAAGAAGTACATGCCAGTCTTTTGCATAATTTGTTGTTTCAACTCTACAAGACATATTGATAAAATTTTTAACATAAAGAAGCATGCCGAGTATTGATGCATTCCCTATATAAGTACTAATATGGTATGGTTCATTCGGTACAATAAGATGCTGATCAATATGGCATACTATTGTCTCGTGCCAAATTGCTACAAGGACTAGTTATAAGATGTTTCATTCTACCATTGTTAATGGTGATGTTAGCTCAGTAGGTGGCATTATTCAAATACCACTAGATGATTTTAAGCTTATGATTTAAGGTTATGATTTTTTTTTTAAAAAAAAATGCTGGTTGGATGATGTGAGAAGCTAGAAATGAAAAGGATTTTTCAGAGGAAAAGCTAATTTTCTACATTGTGAAGTTTTTGAGCCCTATATTTTGCCAACCAGTTCCTACGTTCTCTTGAAGAAAGAAACCATTTTGGCAATAGAAAGCACTAGGATAAGCCTGGTTAGACTGACCTTTTAATCCTAAGCTTGACCATCACTTTCCCTTGGAGTCTTAAGGTAAATTTTGATAAATCGGTAACAAGTTCAGCAACAGCTGATGACTTTATAATTTGGAAAAATAAAGACAAAGTTATCAAACGACGGAAAGAGGAAGGAAAATAAAGATGATTGCTCTCCTTAATCCCATGTTTTCTACAAAGCCAATATTAACTAATGAGCTTTCCATCTCCTTGGAATTTTAGACAGTTGATGTGACACCTTCAACGTTTTTTTTTTTTGGATACAAGAAAGGGAAGTGGGGGATTAAATCTAGGTGTAGCTCCCCCAAAGGCCCCCTCCCCGTCAGGTAATATTCGATTCGGATAGCTTAGATTTGCGCATACCCTCCCCATCTTGCCATGATTATATCGACCTGATACCACCTAAACGCTTGAAGGTTCTGTGGGATAGCTATGAGAAGGGCTCCCTTGACACCTCATCCACCCACAGTTTTTATGGGCTCACAAATTAACTTTGATTTAATCGAGTCATCCGTAGGATCATGCCTTGAACCCGTGCCAACCGTGAGGAGGAGTAGCGCCCAAACCAACTGGGCTACCACTTGGGCGGTGGCACCTTCAACGTTTGGTCACGCATAAAATTGATTGGAATGGATTGATAAGACCAACCAACGCATTAATGACTGCTTCATCGGTTGAGCGCAGCTTTTTTTTTTTTTTACAGGCATGTGATCACACCACTCTAGGTTGAGCGTAGCTCTTTGATATTAAAGTATTTTGGGCTTTAAATCGAGCTCATGATTAGAAAACATCCCATGAAACAACCAGATTCCCAACAAAATAGCTTTGGGCGTCAATGCAAGACACCTCACACCATGATATTACATCAAGGGAAAAGACTTACTGCACCCCTTCGGTGGGTGTAGCAAGCGTGCATCGGGCTCACAGATTGGTCACGCACGTATGCCATCATACATGCCAAAACCCAATAAGCCTTATCGTGCACCTTATATGTGAACAGTCAATTCGTGCGTTCGATATGCGCTTGCTGCACCAAAGAACGGTGCAACAAGACTTTTCAAGCTTAACCTCGAGCCATCCCTTGTGGCATTCTTAGCTTGGATCACATTAATGCAATCTGGCCCAACTATGGGCCCAAGTATTGACAACCGACAAGAATTGTATTTCCTTTTTCTAAGCCTATAAATAGACCCGATTAACTTATGATTAGTTTGGTTAACTTATGATTAGTTTGATCCCATCCTATTCTCCAATACATCCTATCTAACTCATATTTAAAGATTCATGGGTTGATCAGATTCAATTTTTGAATCCGATATAAATTTTGAATTGGATCCAAACCTTATAGTTTTTCAATCTAACCCGCAACAAAGTTGACCCATATATTAACGGGGCCTAATTTAAGTGGATAGATAATGGACTCAATCCAATCCAAAATTGATCTAGTCCAACTTATAAACCTCAGTTATATAAATTATATATATATTTATTTCCAATTATCTTTATCAATCCATTAAATAAACCTAATCTAAGCTAATTTTTCTTTTTATCTTAACAATCATATATTCTCTCATATACTTTCACTTAATTACATCTGAATATTTATATTTTATTATTTATTTTAATAATTCTTATTTAAATATTTTTAAGTATATTACAAATATTTTAAAAATTATAATTTATAAAATTAATTATAAAATTTACTTGGGTAAAATTAGAAGTTTTTGAATAAAAATTTAAGTTAGAACATTTAATCTTATTTTATTTTTAATCAATTTATATTTAATTATTAATTATTAGATTTGAAATATAAAATAATAGTTAGATGTTCGAATCAAATCGGCATAATTTGACCTAATTTTATTTTTAAAAATATTTTAATTTCGATCTGGATAATATTTGACCTTGAACTAATTTAAATGACACATTAAGTCCAATGTTCTTTCCATGGATGCGATACAATCGATCAGTAAAACGGTTGTGTTTAGATCACAAATTTTTATTTATATATAAAATTATATTGGATTAAGATCAAGCATAGGCCGATCCAACCCTATTCGTTTGCAACCCTACTCTTTTCCACATTAAATAAAAATTTTATTACTTTAGGAACGAGTCTTTGTACACCGTTTCAGTGCAGAAAGGCCTGCATTGGATGCGGTAATTCGCTCACGCATCAGCGATATAGGACTCATGGACAGGCCCCTCGGTGCGAGCCTGTGCATGGCCAAATGATTACGCTCAGTGCAGATTATCCTGCACCGAAGGCGATGTACAAAAATTTTTTCTTACTTTAGAACAGCGACAACGATGAGCTTTGGACCACACGATATTAGAGAAGTCTCTCGGTAAATCATCCAAGGCCCCCATCTGGAGTGGGCTATATTAATGATGGGCCACACCACGAGAGGAGGGATATCATATCAGAGAAAGGAAGTCGATTGATGCAGTGGCTCGCCGCTGCCATCAATTCGGAATTAGTCGCACGACTATGGCTCTTAAAAACAAGAGACTTAATAAATAAAGAGATGGGAACCCATAATGTTGGTCCTCACTGATCGATAGATAAAATATAAGTATAAAACCAAAAAAATATAATATCAAATAATATACTCGATTTATATAAAACACATACCAAATATGTAGCAATGATTTTTATGGGCATAAGAATAAATAATATAGATGCAAAATATATTCATGGGTTTGGGCGAGTTGGACATATAGTTGGTAAGTGATGATGGATTGACTGAACCCAACATCGATCAAATCGGCCCAGTTTAAGAACTTTGCTCGTAAATGGACCAATGTAATTCATTTCTTAAGTAGATAGATTTAAATTTTGATAGCAGGATGAGGGTGTAACCTAAAATATAAAAAATAAGAAAAAACAGTAAATAAAAATATAAAATAATATAGGCTAAGATATACTCTTGGTCCTCAAACTTACACCTAAAATTCAATTTGTTTCTCAAGCTTTTAGTTATTATAGTTTAAGCTGTTACATTTTAAAAACACTGCATTCTTGACGTTCCATTTTATACATTAGTTAAACTTGAATAAAAAAACTAATTAATGTATTGCCTTAACACAAGTATATGAAGCATATTTTGAGCTCTCAGTAATATACCAGGTCAAATAAGCAGGAGTTCATATATTTGCATTGGGATAATGCGTCGACTGTTATATTAATTTTAATAAATTTTATGTAATAAAATATTAAAAATAAAACATTTTTTTAAATATTTTTACTAATAATATAATAGAGGAGAGAGACCAAGAGAAGGAGAAGGAAGCGGAGGGGGTGGGAGGAGAACGAAAGATGGCAGGGGACTTGCCCTTGACCGCCGATAGGATGCAGCCGGAGCCGTCCTTAGAGTTTCAAGGGGGGGCGTTTCATAATTCTAATTTTTTTCTTCCAATCTTCCTTAACTAAGAGGCCTTGGACGGTTTTCAATTGACAGTTTTCCTGCTTTCATTGAAACGACCACTCACGCTCGGTGAACTTCTTCTTCTTACGTGGCGAGAAAGATTCACATCACAAGAGACTTAACAAGACGAGGTTGATTCCAAGAAATTTACGATCTCAAACTTTCACTTAAAATTTCTAATCGTTAAATTTTTAATTGATAGTTTGCACAAGTTTATTTTGAGTAATATAATAAAATATTATAAATGTAACGTTTTTAAAATATAAAAAATTAAACTATAATATTTAAAAGTCATAGAATTAAAATGTGTTTTAAGCTAACATATATTATAATAAGATATATGACAAATAATGACATAATCTTTATACCAACCACACATTGGTATCAATAAGAAAAGTCATGGAAGTAATATAGCAAGAGACAAGAGTCACCTAATAACGTCCAAAAAAATGTAATCTCTGTTTCTCTCTCTGTATCTCTTTCCTTGCCATCTCTTGCTATGTAATATGTAAGTTCCATTTGACTATTGCTATTTTTATTTTTTATTTTTAATTTTAGGCATGAATAGCACCCCCATATGATGCATAGATCTTGGTCCTTAATTAACCTTCCACTTCCATGAAATCAAAAATGAGTCTCGTGGGGTCTAATAGTTTGAAATTTTGATCTCAACCTGATTGAATAAACATCTAACTGGGATGTTGGTGTTGGATTTTGGTTAAAAATTAATCAGAGGTTGCATCTTCCTACTCGAACCATTAATCACACAACGCGGCTTTCCAGGGTTTTCCTTCACAAATTCCCCTAGTTTGCTGTTCTCATACTTCTGCCGATAAGAATTGAAATTTCTTATGGGGTTTGAAACTTCGACGCACTTGCAGGCAAACTTGTAGGAAAAATAACCCAAAAAAAGGGGTCGCCCTCCGTAAACTTTCTTCGCAATTGTGCGGGAAAATGTACGTGTTCTCATTGGCCGGCCACACCACTTTGTCCCAAAATTTCTCCTTCGTTCTTACATGCTTGCTTACTGCTTGACACGTGTCCGCAAGAAGATACGAGCTCCTTTTATTGCACACGCGTCGAAAGCACAGGTGGTGCGTACCGTTGCACGCTTTCAGCAAACCTTCCCACCAAACCAAAATAATAATAATAATAAAAGGGGAAATGTTAACGTTGCTTCCCTTCCTCCCCGTCGGGCTCTCCAATTCCTTATAAATGGAATTGGAGTTTTATATGGAGTTCATCAGCTCCGTAAACTCCATCGAACCACACTATAAAGGATGAAACTAGGCTTCATTAATCTTTTAGGGTTCCCTTGATCATATCCTTGGTATTGCGAAGTAAGCTAGCTCTTGTATGATCGTCTATATATAATGGGTTGCAAGTCCAGCAAACCCAACGTCAGAGCAGAGCGACGTCATCAGGAGACCCGGCGGCTCGTAGAGCAGCTCCGATCCCTCGTCGGCCCTTCCGGTCCTGATCCATCCGTTCGCATGCTCGAAGACTCGAGACTCCACTCCGTCTTCCTCGCCGTCGCCAATGAAACACCGGAGCTGAAGAAGGCTATATCGAAGAACCCCGACCTCCATTCCTTAATTAAAAACCACCTTGACCATGCCATCATCGCCACACCGAGGTCTCTATCCAGTGTCAGGGGCCTCCTCGATAAGGCCGGCGACACTTTGGCTGCTGTCTGCGCGGCCGCAGAGAGCTTGGGCAAAGAGAACACCAAAGGGAACGACACGAAGAAGAAGAAGAAGAAGAAGAAGAAGAATTGGACCAAGATGTACTCGGAGGCGTTGGGCAAGTTGAAGGAGTCGAGGGCGACGGGTGACCCGTTCGCGGGGGCAGTCGACCCCGGCGAGCTCCTGTCGGCTTGCAAGCAGCGGTGGCGCTCGCTGCGGGAAGAGCTGGATCGAAGCAAGAACGAGCTCAAGAAGAGGCTGAGATCGATGAAGAAGTGGAGGAAGGCCTGGAATGTGATCTTCATGGCGGGGATTGTGGCGGTTTTGGCCTGCTCGGTGGTGCTTGCGGCTGTGGTGCCGGTGGTCGCCGCGGTCGCGGCAGCCACGGCGTCGGCCACTGTCATGAAGGCCGTCGAGCCGTGGATTAACTCGCTGTGGGACAAGCGGGAGGGCTTGCTGAAAGGGGAGAATGATGTCATTAAGGCGATGTGGAAGGGTGGCCTCGTAGTGCACGTGTTGGAGGGCATAACGTCGAGCGTGCACAAGTTAAAGATAGACTTCGATGCGATGTTGGAGGGTGTGGACTTTGCGATCAGGGGGGAGGAGGAGGAAGAGGTGATGATGGTGAAGGTTGGGATTGAGAGCATTATGGCAAAGAAGGGAGAAGTGGAGAAGGACATTGACAGTTTGAAGAAGCAGGTGGATTCGTGTTATAGTGAGATTAGGATGGACGCAGCCAAGCTCTTGGAGATGATAATGGAGGAGGACATGTAGAAGTTTTGTTTTTCGTCCGGTTTTAAGTATTTCTCTTTTTAGTCTTTCTTTGCATTTCGTTCTTATCCTTGCGCTCTTGATCGATGTACATAAATTGTAAAGATAAGGAGGGCCTTTTTTTTCCCTTATCATTCGGTGCTAATTAGAATGCAGCTAGAAGCACGGAATTTGGTAAGGAAAACCCTAGCTCTCTCTCACGTGTGTGTAATTAAGACTTCTTGTTTATATACTGTGTTTGGGAATATAGAATCGTACTATTAATGACTAAAGCTTCAGAGAATCTTGGAATGTTGATGATTGGGTAACTTTTCTTTTTATCCGTAAGTACAAAAAAAACCTTTCTAGTTACAAAGATAGCCAAACCTATGTGGCTACAGTAGTAGTAAAAAGTTTCGATCAATGATTTGACTTTTTTCTTTTTTTTTTTTTCTTTTCTTTGTTTTGGTGGATACAGTGGTCAACTAAGGAATTGAAGAGATACTGCCTTCGGAGCCATCAAGATTCTAGTCAGATGGTTGGCAAGAATTTTTACTTAAGCCTTTTATTTTCAGATCATCAGTTACGCCTGGCCTTTAACTATTAAAAGATATTATAATTGGAAAGGCTCCTACAAGAACTTGGAGTCTCGAGGTTGGGACACTTTCTCTGTAAGTGTCTACTCTTGACTTGTCATCGGTAACTAATTAAGTTGTCTAGTTATATAAGCCCTTGAGAAAATGTGAGGAAGAATCCCGTTGTAAAAGTCTTTCTCCTCACCAACCCAAACTACATAGCTGAACTCATCTATTTTAAGGTACTAGCATCCAAGCACATGCCAGTGCACATTTGGAAGTAAAAGGTTTTATAATTTGTAAAAAAGTACTGGAGAGATTGAAAACAGTGAATCCCCTGTCAAGTTCGTATTGACTGCAATCTGGATCGGCATCCAATTTAATTGAGCAAAATTTAATTTGTAGAGAATTTTTGGCCGACTAGATGTATTGCTGTTTGCAAAGAAATAAGATTGATCAAAGAAAATTTACAAGGGAAGTTGAAGGAAAGTGAGGAACCGATCGAATTTGATTTCTCTAATATTATCATTAGAATACTTCTCTTCAGGGAGAGAAATAATTTATATAATTTTGTTAGAAAAATTGAAGTGCATGGATGCATGGATCCAACTAGCCCTTTTTAATAAAACATATAGATGTGAACAGTAGCAGCCAAACGTGCACAATTATTCACCACGAAAACAAAATCCCTTCTAAAACAAATAAGTTTCAAAACTGAAAGGCCCTTTGATATTAGGCTGAAACTATCAGAGTACGCTTGCATGGAAACTCAGAAGAAATGAGTGTAAATGGAGAGGGTCCTACTTCTAAAGCTACGCTTTCATGCAATTTCGTGGAAATGGAGGGGGTAATATGCACGAAATTGATAATAATGCCAATCTCTAGCGTAAAATTTTTTATACCCACCAAAATATACGTGCAACCTTTTTCGTTTGCCAGACGTTTTGCTTCAGCTGTAAGCTTGGCCCATAGGCTGTCTTGGTGTCCCTAACGAAATCTACGTGGTTGCATGGAAATGGGTAGCAGGTAATGTCAGCACGGAACTTAAATAACTGATCATCAGATATATAGTTCAGAACTTAAATAACCAATCAGATAGTTCTGTGGCATTTCCTGGAAGGTGAAGGTGAAAGAATGTCAAGCATCTGATCCCACGTCATAGCTAGGCAAGCAAGCAGCTTTGGGCCTTCGTTTCAACAGCAATCGGGCAGCACATATTATTTTAGCCAGCGAACCAAGCCATAAGGGATGAAACTAGCTAGGCTCCACAAAACTTCGGAGGAGTTTGGTTCGGGCAATCTTTGAAGATTCCCAGCAATCTAACGGTGGCAATCCTGTCGACATAACCCGTCATCTTAACTGCTATTTAGCATGGTGATGGGTTTCCCTTGATATCGAGAAGACTGGCGAGCAACTTTTTCTATAATCGTTTGTAATAGGTTGCAGCTCCAGCAAGCCCGACGATGCGATTGTCGAGAGCTCCATGAACGACGTTGGAGCAGTGCGGCGTGAGGAGATCTATAGGCTCGTAGCGGAGCTTCGATCCCTCGGCGTCCCTTCCGGTCCTCCATCTGTTCCTATGCTTGAAGACCCGAGCATCCACTCCGTCTCCCTCGCCGCCGCCAGTGGTTCACCCGAGCTCAAGGAGGCCATCTCGAAGAACCCCGTCCTCCTCTCCGTTATTAACGACAACCTTGGCATTGCCATCATCGCCATGCTGAGGTCTCTCTCCAGTGTCGGAGGCCTCCTCGTTAAGGCCGGCGTCATTTTGGCCGCTGTCTGCGCGGCCGCGGCAAGCTTGGACAAGGAGAACGCCAAAGGGAACGACACGAACAAGAAGAAGAATTGGACCAAGATGTACTCGGAGGCAGTGAGCAAGTTGAAGGAGTCGAGGGCGGCGGGTGACCCTTTCGCCGGGCTGGACCTCGGCGAGCTCAGGTCGGCTTGCGAGAGGCAGCACTCGCTGCGGTCCGCGCTGCGTCGAAGGAAGCACGAGCTCGAGAAGACGCTCGGATCGACGAAGAAGTGGAGGAAGGCCTGGAATATGATCTACACTGTGGGGATTCTGGTGGTCTTGGCCAGCTCGGTGGTGCTTGCGGCTGTGATGTTGCTGCCTGCCGCGATCACGGTAGCCATGGCATCGGCCACAGCCATGAAGTCCGTCGAGCCGTGGATTAACTCGCTGTGGGACGATCTGGAGGGCTCGCTGGAAGGGGAGAAGGATGTCATAGAGGCGATGCGGAAGTGTGGCCTCGCAATGCACGAGTTGGTGGGCATAAGTTCGAGTGTGCAGAAGTAAAGATTGACATCGATGCGATGTTGGATGTTGTGGACTTTGCGATCCGGGGGGCCGAGGAGGAGGAGAAGATGATGATGAATTCTGGGATTGAGAGAATTATGGCGAAAAAAGAGAGGTTGAGAAGGATATTGAGAGTTTGAAGGAGAGAGTGGATTCGTGTGATTGTGAGATTAGGAGCGAAGCAGCAAAGATATTGAAGATCATAATGAAGGACATGTAAGATTTTTGGTTGAGAAGGATTTTGAGAGTTTGAAGGAGAGAGTGGATTCGTGTGACGGTGAAATCAGGTGCAAGGCACCAAAGATATTTTGGAGATCATAATGAAGGACAAGGACGACTTTTGTTTTCCTCTCTGTTTTTAGTGTTTCTCTTTTTAAGTGCATGCCTTTACTTCGTTCATGTACTTGAGCTCTTGGTGCAGATTCATTGTAAAGGAAAAGAGGGTTTTTTTTTTCCCTTGATTTGATGCTAATTAGAATGCACGCCAGAAGCACGGAATTTGGAAAGAAGAACCCTAGCTGTCTCTCACGCGTGCATGACTTCTTGCTAACATGCCTATCATATTGGGAATATAGATATATACACTAAAATTCAGAGAATCTTGGAATGTTAACGATTGTGTGACTAAGAGTTGACATCATACCTAAATTAAGATAAAAACATTAATTCGATTGACATAGAAACTTTTTTATTATTGATTATAAGTACATAAAAAGCCTTTTCAGTTTCAAGGATAGCTAAAACCTACGAGGCTATTAGGATCGTGAGAAAAGTCATATCGTTATTTGCAAAATTTTTATTTTACTGCAATGCTTTTGATTCTGACAGTTCTAGCCACTAGGGCTCCTCTGCTCTCTTGGCAGCTGTTGCTGTAGAAATCCGTTCTCCAACTCGGGCATGGTCCAACTTCGGATCCGGACGCCGATCTCTCGCCTAAATGGATCTGTAAGACAGTCCTCATACAGAGAACGTTAGGAGTGGTCCTCTGCGAAAGACCCTTCGACGTCCAAGTCAATGAAGATTTACAGTAAGCAGATATAAGGAAAAGGCTCTTGCAGAGGAGTCCCTCAAATTTGGCCTCTTGGGAAGCTGAAGGCTCTGCTCGAGCTTCAATTAAGTTTTTTCAATGAAAGAGTGAGCGTATCTTGAAGACTTTTGGGATAGGGTATTTATAGGTTGCCGACGTGATGGCAGACAACCACCTGATTCCTTGGACGTGTCACAGGGAATTAGAAGCCGTCATGATTCGAATCTGATACGAATCAAATTTGTTACAAGGCCGATAGCGTTCAAATTCAGTTAGTTAGAGAATCAATGGCTAGAGAAATTAGCTGATGTTTTGAGATTCGATGCTTTATAAGCTCTAGGCCATGTTTGGCATTATTGGTCTTATTCCCCACTTAGGATGGTTGGGGACCCACATGGTTGGAATCTCGCCAGATTATCATAAATTTAAATTTTTTCGCACTTGATTCTTTATTTCTACTTTGGGAGAAAATGGCTTTGGAAATCGGGTGATCGGGGGCAGCTCGGTCTGGCCGAGGTATGAGGATAGCTTGGTTCGGCTGAGGTATAAGGATAGCTCGGTCTGGCCGAGGCATAAGGATAGCTCGGTCTAGCCGAGGTATAAGAGTATTTCGGTTTTGCTAAGACGTATTGGCCTTGTCTTTCCTGGATGTGACAACTGGTGGATCAGAAATCAAAAGTGATCATAACCTTTCATCACGCGCATGGATATTGACGTAATAATGATTTTACCCTGCATCATATGCCTTCCATTTCCTAGTTCAAAGTATAAATTCGAGCATAGGAAATAGAGTTCCAGATGGCTTTATTCGGATGAAGGGATTTGAACTTGAAAAGATGTGCAATGATAGCTTCATACATGCCACATCGCCACTCCATCATTTTTCTCAGTGAATGAAGCGAGAAAACCCCTCGTTTCTCGTAAGTGATGATTGGGGAAGCAACACATGGCAAGTCCCTGCGCTTAAGGCATCCGAGCTAGCGATTTGGAAGTTTGGGGATCCTCACCGATGGTGCACCGCCTTTCTGTTGGGATGATTTAGAAAGAGGGTCAAGGAGAGCTATCCCCTATCACGCTATTTCCTTGCTTCTTCTCTAAAGATTTATTGCTTAAGACTCTTGTGATCCCATTTGAAACTTGTTCTTCTCAACTCGAAAATATGAAGGGCCCGAGCGATATGGCTTCTGTGATGACCTTGGAGGATTTGGTTAGAGTTCGTCAAAGGTATAGGGTTCCTCGGAACATCGCCCTATGGTTACTAAAACCTGAGCAGAGGGTCTCAGAGCAGCTAGAGCATGGGATCTTCTTTTATGAAGAGAGCTGAAGAGCAGGTCTCCGATTCCCCATCCATCCATTGGTGAAGGAGATAATGAGGTTTTACAATATATGTCCAATAACGGTGGCTCCGAATAGATGGTGCAACATCATCGGATTCATATCGATGTGCAGCCGCACCGGGGTAATAACGTTGCTTTCCATGTTCTGAATCTGCTATAATTTGGTCTCCGGAAAGATATTGGGCCTTGGAGGTCGTTCAAGATGATATTGGATACCCCCACCTCCATAAGGAATGGAAATCTTGGTTCTTCATTGCCGAAGGAAACACTAGGTCGGATTGCATGAATGAGTTACGCTAAGGATGTGGAGGTCCATCCGGAGTTGTCTGAGCAAGAAAAGAAGGATTTGATCACCCTTTGTTGCGGTCGGATATTTTCAGCTAATGTTCTTTGACGGAAGATGCCCTTTTCGTCATTGGGCTTAGCCCCTTTGATCCCTAGAGTAAGTTCTTGTCCCTTTTCTATGTTGATTATATCCGAGTGATTTTACCATAAGCTAAGTTATCGTTTGTTGTATTTGCAGTCGAAAGGTCGGAGTTCCTAGGCCATATGAAGGGGGAATTGGGCAAGCACCAGAGAAGCATTGGCTCTGGGGAGAGGCGCAAGTCTGAGAAAAAACTCCATTTTTCTGAGCCACGTTCAAAGGAAGCGAAGCAAACCAAGGCTGGCCGACAATCTTCTGCATCGAAGGAGAAGAAGGAGACGGGAGTGTCGGTTGCAAGAGAGAAGTCTCCCCCATCAAAGGGGGAACCAATAGTGGAGGAGGGGCAAGCGGTTGAAAGAAATTTAGAAGGAATTGTCAAGGTTTCCCTTCCACAAGTAATGGTAATACTGGATGATTTAGATGGGATACCGCTGACTGGTCTCATAGTCCCTCTATCGGGAGATAAAGAGTTGTGCCCAGAGGGGGCTGGCAGCCCTAGGGCATCCTCTGTCTATAAAGGAGAACCCTCAGCTCCAGGTGAGGAGATGAGGGAGGTTGATATAGAGGCCGAGGCTCAAGAGGAGCCTCCTGCTGAGGAACTCCCTCCTAAAGAATCAAAGGGAGTTGAAGGAGAAACTAAGATGTTGAAGGGACTGGAGGGAATAGAGCAAATGTCTATGGACCAAGGAGAATCTCTAGAGGAGGAGGATGAGGCTCAGGACGAGGCTCCACCAGCCGAAGTATCAGAAAAAGGTGTCGAGCAAGTTGAGGCTTTTAAGGCTTCCCAAATCAAAGCTCTAACCGAAGAGGCCCAACAGATTGGAGCTCCTTAGATCGAGGCCTTTCAGGTCAGTTACTCAGTCGTAAATCTGCTTTCACCTAATCTAGATGCTAAGGAAATGATGGCCACTTTGATGCAGTCTGTATTATATAAGGGGAAGGCTTTTTGGCGAGTGAACCCATTGAGGAGGATCTTGTTGATGCGGCATTTGGGCGATCTAGCGTACTAAAGGACATTTACCTTTTGCCCGAAATTGACAACCCTACTCTTACCAAGATAGCAACAATGTATGCTTCCCGGGTAAGTTGACATATCAAAGCATCTTGCTTTCATCAGCTAATCCTGTTAGATTTCCTTACCCTTGTTTTATTTGCAGAATGCTTTAGTGGTAAGATCGTTGTGCTGGCATTTAAAATTGGCCATGGGAGCTTGCGTACAAGCCAAAAAAGAGGCTGCTAACCTCTGGGGGAAGGTGGAATCGGCCGATAAGTTTTTCAGAGCTTTGGCATTAGCTTAGGAGAAGCTTGAGAAATTAGAGCAGTCCAAGAAGGCTGCTCTAGAGAGGGCATCTAGGCTCCAGATTGAAGTTAATGAACTTCAAGAATTTCGTGAGCTATCTGACAAGGCTTGCTCGGAGTTGCTGCAGCACAGATCTGAGCATGCTCAAGAGATGGAGTCCCTAAAAAAGCTCTTTGACGAGAAGTGAGATGACGCACTTAAGCGTTTCACCAATGAAAGGAGCATCTTGAATAGAAAGCTCGATGAGGGGAGAATAAATATAAGCAGCAGCAAGACCAGATTGCCAACTTGAATAGAAGGCTCGCTGAGGGGGAAAATAGATTCAAGTGGCATCAAGATCAAATTTCTAAACTCACTGCTGATCTCGCTCAGTCTCGACGAGAGGTCGAAGAGAGATAGTCAAGGGTTAATAACATCAAGGAAAGGATGTATCAGTATAAGGAGAATAAGTTAAAAGCACACGCTGAGATCCAAGAGCTGAATGCAAAAATGGCTCAGCGGGATGAGGAGGTATAGCATCTCCTTACTTCTTTTTATGTTTTTCTCCTTTAATCGTCATTACTCTGATTGATTTTGTGTCTCCAGGCGAGTAGGATGGGATCTGAAGCTCAAAACCAATTAAGGGTTTTGAGAGAGGAGTTGGCCTCGAGTTGCCAGAGGTGCTCCGAACTTGAGGGTCATGTGACTGAGGCCAAGAGACAGGCTGCTCTGGCCATGGAGTATAGCAATTCTACTCAATTTCTAGATGAGCACAAGGTGGCCTATGCCGATGTGTTCGAATACGGGGAGAAGGAAACACGGGCGAAGATTTCTCAAAGATATCCGGAGTTAGAGCTCTCCTTGGAAGCTGAATATTACGATACTCGGACACCAGGGACCTAACTGTCTATCGAAGCTAAGTCTGAAGAGATCCTGGACATTGACTTTGAAGCCATTCTTGGTACTAGCCGAGCCATGGATCCAGAAGCAGATAGTCGAGGGAATGAAAGCCATCAGCATGTTGCCGAAGAACTCGAGGCTCCCCTTTCGGCTATATTCGAAGTGGGCAAACCAAGTCAGTCCTCCCTGAATATCATTGAATATGTTCCTGAGGTCGAGCCCAAGTCTTGAGGGCTACCTTTGTAATCTTTCTTTTTCTTGTAACTAGAGAGGCTTAGTAGGACCTCATTTGATGATATGAATAGATCTTTCACTTTTCTTCATGTGTCCTATTGTTTTGGCATCGTATGCGAGATGGTCATTTAGCTCATCCATGACTTGCCTAAACTCAACTTATTATAAAGCCAAGTAAATGAACCAGCTCTTAGAAAATTTTTAACGACTTTGTCGAGATTGAAGAAGTCATTCGATCCTATTGAGGCTGACTCAACCAGATTCGTCGAAGTATAGAATTACTCGGCTTTGCCGAAGTAAAGAAGATAACTCGATTTTGGCCAAAATAAAGGGAATACACTACTACAAAAAGTTAAATAGACTATGGTAGGTTTTAGGAAAAAGACTATGTTATTCATAAAAAATGTAATCTAATATTTTAGACTATATTTTTCTAATTTTTCATAAATTAAAAGACTACATCTTTTATTAAAAACGTAGTCTTATATTATCTGATAATATAAAAAGACTATATTTTTAATTAAGACGTAGTCTTATATTATCTGATAATATAAAAAGACTATATTTTTTAATTAAGACGTAGTCTTATATTATTTGATAATATATCAAAATGACTATATTTTTAATTAAGACGTAGTCTTATATTATATGATAATATAAAAAGACTACGTTTTTAATTAAGACGTAGTCTAATATAAACTAAAAATTTATATTTTTTTCTTCTCCTAATTCTCTTTCCCCCTTTTTCTAAATGAAACCCTTGCGATACCCAAAGTTAAATTTCTTTCTTTCATCTTCCATCCATAGTTTTGTTCTGGATTAGGATTTTATTTGCGGAGACTCCACTGGCCACCACACGGGATTAAAGTTGAGGAGACTCCTCCACCACCATGGTTTCGTTTATACAGACTCTACCATCATGGGGGATTAGGGTTTTGTTTCACCAAGCTGATTCAACTTGCAGGTAATAATCTTTCACTTTTTTTAAATCTAAAGGCTGGCTGATTCAACATGGGAGAGGGCCATCGGATGGCCCTCTTGTCTCCCATTTGGCTCAGGCCCAGCGGCGTGCCCGTCGGCTCATGGGGCCCGAGCCATGGTTCGCAGTCCCCACCGGCATTCGTGCAGCATCCGATGGCGATGGGGTTTGATCGATCGAAGAAGGCCGGCCGTGCCGTTGCTCAGGAAAAAGGAGAGTTACGGAAGCCGAACCGACTTTCGCATTTCGCTCGAGCTCCCTAGGCCCGGGCCATGGGCGGCAGCCCCCATCGACGTCCGTGCAGCATCTGATGGGGTTCGGCCGGCCGAAGGAGGTCGACCATGCCGCCGCTTAGGGAGAATATGTTATGGGAGCTGAACCGGCTTTCATTCTTGGCTTGGCCCGGCGGCGTGCCACCGGCTTGCCAGTCTCGGGCAATGGGAGGCAGACTCCACCAGCATCCTTGCAGCGTTCAATGGGGTACGGCCGGCCGGAGGAGGCCGGCCGTGCCGCCGCTTAGGGAGGAGGAGCGAAAGAAGAAGAAGAAGAAGGAAGAGAAAGAAAGAAAAAAAGGAAGGGGTGCCGCCACTGGCCGGCACTAGGCCGATCATCGACGGCCGGCCAGGCAGTCTCAGGAGAGGTGGCGGTGGCCCTTGGCCTCTGGCACCTTCCTTTGGTTTGGGTGAACCCGGGGCTGAAACAAGGGAGGCTGCAGGCTGGAAGGAATATTGGGGCTGGGCCTGGGCTTAGTCTAGCCCATTCATCCCTTTTTTTTCTTTTTCTTTTTTGAAAATAAGCGGTTTTGCTTTTTGAAGGCTTAATTGAAAAGTTTATAAGGATAAAGTTTATTTCTAGATCATCAAAGAAGCCCCACAAACTTGTGTTTTAAATTTATATGATAAAGTTTTTTTAAAAATAAGGTGATTGTTGATTTATTTTAAATAAAAAAAGATTAAAGGGAGTTTATATATTTTTGAACATAATATCTTTTCCATTTTAGGAACATAGATGATGGATTCATCAAGCATGAAAAGTAAGTCCGAAGAGATTGATGACAAAGCAAAGGAAGCTGAACCACTACTGTAAGTTATTATTTATCTTTTTAATTTGCTTGTCATTTTTCAAATTTTTTTACTTCTATGTAGTTTGATAAATTTAATTAGTTTGTTAGATAAAATTAATTATATTTATTGATTTAATTAACTAGTTACTAGTATTTTTTGAATTTAAACAGACTAGATAAGTCATGGTACTCTGTTGATAGACGTACAAAAAAGATACGAGGATGGTGTTGAAGTTCTTTTGAATCATGTTAAAGAAATTTAGGTGATCCTAGTTCTATACAATGTTCATGCATAAAATGTGGGAATATGAAAGTTCATGATATTATAGTGGTTAAAAATCATCTTTTTTGTAATGGTATCGACTCAAGTTATGACGTATGGATATGGCATGTCGAAAACATATGTAATATTGAGAAAGATAAGTGTACCTTAGATGCTGAAGAATATTATCTTCAATGCAATGATGATATTAATGCTGTGAAAATGATTGAAGCAGCCGAAGATCTATTTGAATGTATCCAGAGAAATTCGTTGACTTGTTGGAGATGCTGAGCGCCCTTTATACATTGGTTGTAGTGGGTTCACTAAACCTTTTGTTTTGGTATGATTATACAACTTTAAAATAAAATATGGGTGGAGCAATGCAAGTTTCAATGAGCTATTAAGCTTTTGGGTTGATGTGCTTCCAAAAGGAAATTTGATGCCAACATCAATATATGAAGCAAAAAAGACATTGTGTGCCTTAGGAATGCAATATGAAAAGATACACGCATGTCCAAATGATTGCATTTTGTATAGAAATGCAAACAAGGATGTTGATGTATGTCCAATTTGTTTGAATCAAGATGAAAGATTCCTAAAGGATCCAATCATCCAAAAGTAGGCATGCCGGCAAAAGTTATGTGGTATTTTCCCCGAATACCCAGGTTTAGAAGAATGTATAGTATTCGTCAAATATCGAAAGGTTTGATATGGCATTCTAGTAAAAGAGAACTTGACAGTTACATTCAATATTCAGCAGATGCAGCATCATGGAAATTAATAGGCCACAAATGACCTGATTTCGCATGTGAGCCACAAAATCTTCGATTGGCACTTGCGCAGATAGGATAAATCCATATAGCTCTTTAAGTAGTCATCACAGTACATGGCATGTCGTAGCATCATGGAAATTAATAGGACACAAATGACCTGATTTCGCATGTGAGCCACAAAATCTTCGATTGGCACTTGCAGCTGATAGGATAAATCCATATAGCTCTTTAAGTAGTCATCACAGTACATGGCATGTCGTACTTATTACCTACAATCTTCTATCATGGTTGTTGGCCCAGATGGCAATCCAAGAGGGGGGGGGGGGGGGGGGGTGAATTGGGTTTTTTAAAATTTTAACACTTTAAAACTATGTGCTTTGATATGAAAGTGCTTGAGTGCAATGTATAGATCAATGCTAAGCACAAATAAATGAGATAGAGAGAGAGACAAAGCACGATAAATACAAAGATTTTATAGTGGTTCGGTGTATCTAACACCTACGTCCACTCCAAGCAGCACTTGGGTCCACACTATAATCCACTTGATTACAGTTGAGTTGTTTCGCAAGCTCACAACTCAAACTTGTTATTTTTCCGGGGTCACAATGAACCCAGCTAGTTTTTTGGGCTCACCAGCATGAAACCCAATGTACGCTACATTTAGCTTACCCCGAGGTTAATAATCTCAACTAATTCAATCCCCTAATTGAATTAGACAAACAACAAATCAATTAAGAGTTTACAACAATAACAGCTCCTTAATCGAGCAAATAAACAATGTAAGTAAATGGGAATAGAAAAGCTGATTTCTAAAGCAATGTAGGGCTTGAGCTTTTTTTTTTTCTTCTCTTCTCATTCTCTTCTGAATTGAATGAGATTAGAGCATTTGAAGAGATTTTGGTGAAGAAACGGTTGAAGATTTAAGGCTTTTCTCCTTCTTCTTCAAAACTAGGGAAATCCTTTGAAATATCTCTTTTGGCTCTTTTGGATTCCTCTTATAACTCTCAATAGTGGATAGGCTTTAGCTCAGAAAAATTCTTGAAGAAGGATTTTTGATTTCTCTTTTTTTTTTTTTCTTTTCATTTCACTATTTTTTCGTTCTTCTTTTTTCAAATGATTCAATCCTATTTTATAGGCGTTTCAATCCATGAGTAGGTAAAAAATAGCCGTTGGAGTTGTCCTTGGATGTACCTTACCAAAATAAAATATATCCGTTAGAGATTAGGTAAGAAAAATATATCCGTTGAAAACTTAAAAATTTCGTTTCTGATGTGGAGGTCTCGGCTCCAGGTCTTCAGGTGTCAGCTCCAAATCGGGATCCTAAAAATAGTAATAAACGGTCCGTCAAGGTGTCGGCTCTAAGATTTTGAAGTGTCAGCTCGGCGAGATCTGGAGTCGGCTCCAACTTTCTGAAGGTGTCGGCTCCACCAGTGTCCAAAAACATCACTCTCTGTAACTGGTCTGGAGTCGGCTCCACACTCTGTAGGTGTTGACTCCAATTTATCATGTGTCGGCTCCAGAAATTTAGGTGTCGGCTCCGAAGCGTGCCAAAAATCAACACTGTTCTGATACTCTCTGGAGTCGGCTCCGAGGATTTAGGGTGTCGGCTCCAAGTTCTGAACTTACATAAATTCCATTCAAATTCAACTTGAAACTAATTTTCTAAGTAACATATTGATGAATAACCAATCTTAATTCCTGAAACACTTATCAAATTTATCAGAAACATAAGGAATATACTCATGGCTTTTATTAATCATCAAAATCAATAATTGGTCAACAATCTCTCCCTTTTTGATGATGACAAAAACATTGAGTATATGCATGATTAATTAGTGAAAGTTTCAAAACAGAGAAGAGTTCTCATAGTTAAGCTCCCCCTGAATGAGGTAGCTCCCCTATGATACTCAAATTAACATCTTTTCTTCTTATCATTAAAATTTATGCAATTAAGTTCATTCAATGCTTGATACCAATTGATTAATGAAATTCATTCAATGTATATATAATTATCTTCTCTCACTTTTATGCATATACAACTATCATTTACTTCTCCCCTTTTTTGTAATCAACAAAAAGGTTAAGAAGATGCAAATAATATAGATTAAAATCAATGCATTAAACATTAAGTGAATCAAAATTCAATTCAAGTCACTCAATATCAAGTTCAAAGATAGTAAATATTCATTAAAAGTATCAAAACATTACATTATAATTGAACTACAACAAAATGTTACTTCAATTACATTAAAACATCAAATATATTCAACTAAACATCAACTTCTAATTACATCAAAACATCAAAACTAAATATCAACTTCTAATTACATCGAAAGCAAACTAAAATTCTAATAACCAAATCTAAGAAGTCTTTGCAATTCTTCTAAAATCTTTCCCATTCCTTCATTTTGAACATTCATGAAGTCTTTTAGTCTGCCATCAATGAAAGCAGATGCAGTAACAATTTTATCTTGAAGCTCCGCATTGCATTTTGAATAAATATCTGAGTCTCCTCCTATATCTTTGATCTTTTCAAAAATAAGCTTTAAGTCTGACTTCAAAGCCTCTGAAGAAGTTTCAAAAGATGAACCAAATCTTGTAACCTTGTCTTCTATAGAGTAGAGGATCTCCTTTATATTCAAAAATTTAGCTTAAAACTCAGCTTTTATCCTATCTTCATGACTATCCAGATTTTTAAGCTGCTCTAACTAAATATCAGAAGAACTGTAAGAAGAGGGTGCAGAATTAGGTACAACTGTATGTACAGGAGCTGGAGTCGCCGGGGGTGCCTCCGGGGTACTGAACAACTCGGTGCAGGTGAGTGATGCCTATCTGAGGGTCCTACCTTGGAAGGTCCATGGACCACAAAGTCAACTTCAGTAGCTCTCAACTTATCCTATCCTTTCCTTAATCAAATATCATTTACTTTCTTAAAACCCATCCGGTGCAAAGTAGCAGAACTGTAATAGTCAATGTGCCAAAGTCTCTTAGGGGCTCATTTTCAGAATGCTAACTCCTTGGCTTCGAAATACTCTTGTCAAAACCATGCCATAAGGAAGTGTAGCTCTCTTCCTGCTGCCCGCCTCTGCCATGTATCCAATAATCATTCCTGGTAGATTAAGAGGTTGCCCCGTGATCACACTATCCATAACTATAATGTCTCGCTTCGAGACATACTCAAAACATCCAGTTTTAGGAAATAAGATCCGTCTACAAATGTTGTGAAGCAATCTAAGCTCTAGGGGTAGCTGATTAGCACTTACTTCCTCAAAATCAGTCATCTCTCTGCCAAGTAATCTAGAAAGTGCTACACCTCTCTCACTGTGTGCACTCGCTATCAAACCAATAGCAGGGATTTCCAATAAATTCCCCAAAATTTTGGCTGTCAAATGAATTCTAGTACCTCTAACTGAGCTAACAAGCCCACCATCTCCTCTAGACAAATTGTTGTAAAATTCCTTTACTAGACTTGGGTAGGTTGGGATATCCAATGAGCACGTTCCCAACCCATTTCCTTTAATTGTCTTCCTAATGAAAAACCCTCTAAGTCAAAAAAGTCGAAATCTACTTCCTACCAGTTGTAATGATCTTTCCTACTAATAAATCAACTTGAGGGGATGAAGTAGAGGGATTCACACTTTGGGTTGAGGAAGAGAGGTTGAGGACGAACTGGGCGATGGTTGGTGAGCCGGACGCCTCGCAGTCCTTCTCCCGGTTGTAATGGGCGCTCCAAAGGATGATCCACGATGCTTTGGTGCCATTGGAAGCAAGGGGATGGTAGATTTGAAGGATTTGGAGGTTTGAGTGAAGTGGGAAAGGATTTGGAGATGATTTGAGGATTTTAGAAAATGAAATGTGTCGACTCTGCCCTAAAATAGTCAAATTGGGTCCACCAGGTGTCGACTCCCGCAAAGCGAGTGTCGACTCCAACTCGCTAAAACAGTCAACGCTCGAAATGGAGTCGGCTTCGCAAAGCCAGGTGTCGGCTCAGAAACACAGACAGAGCAACACAAATAGGTGTCGACTCCACCAACTGTGGTGTCGACTCCAAGAAAGTTTCAGTGAAAAATTGAAGGTTTCAAATGATCCGAAACTTATCAAAAAGGTTATCAAAATTTGAATAAATCAAGGGATTCATGTTTCTAGATAAGTTTTCCTTAGAATCATGAGAAAATTTTTAAAAAAGTGATTGAAATCTAGATAATTGATCCTTAAGGTTTAGACTATTCTAAAGGATTACAAATTCCTAATTCACCTCTAAGATAGCAAAATCTTTCTTCACTAAGGGGTTTTGTAAATATGTCAGCTAATTGTTCATCAGTACAAACATAATCAAGACAAATGTCACTTAGTTACATGTTCTCTAATAAAGTGATATCTAATTTCAATATGTTTAGTTCTTGAATGTT